>CAIGRQ010050309.1:0-10267 GCA_903798375.1 Fraxinus sp. D2006-0159
CCATTTTATTTTCTGTCAACAGCAACATTTTACATTTTGTTCACTGCAATTGATTTCCTTCTTCAAATTCAGTATTGTAACAAGTTTTAATAACAGGACCCACTTGTGTAAAATGTTTTTTTATTAGTGGGTTCCATCTCCATGTGAGGGGAGTATATACCCCGATGGACATTATGATGTACAAGTAGCAAAACCGATTTTAAACGAGGAATGAAAAGAAAACCGGAGAAGGGGCTGGGGTGGAAGACACGTGCGATGCACGTGATGGGTAGAGCGAAACTTCGTGGCCGCTATAATCTTGGATACAGGACACCCAATTTATCGCCGTTGTCTTTCAATTCCTCGGATCGCCGTCTGCCGATTTTTTCCCTCTGCCGCCATCTTCCACCAGCCAATCACCGTGAAGATATCTTTACTTCAAGTTCTTCAGATCTAAGGTATTTCTGCGAACGCGCGTGATTATCTGTGTGAGGGTGGGTGGAGTTGGGGGGGGGTGTAAAATGTAAAAGACAGATGAAAACTCCTGTAAAGTTGATAAACAATCAAAAGGTTTTAAACATATATAATCAAATGTGTGAGCTTGGATTTTAAATAATAATTCTTGATCTAGTTTATATTTTGGTCACTGGCATTGAATTTATTGTTTTGTTTTGTTTGTTGTTTTTCTCACCTTCATAAATGATTGAAATATTTTAAATTCTATAAAATAAAATCAAAATCAAAATCCTGTTTGTTTCGTGGCCACAATAGTTTAGATTACTGTTGAACTTTGAAAATTGGAAATTTAATATTGAGCCATTGGGACCTTTGAATTACAGTATTCACATATCTGATGATAGATAACTAGAAGTCCATAAAATTTTGCTCCCTCAATACCAATTAAGTTTATACATTTCATCCTACGAACGGAAGTTTATGTAGATCGGCATAAACATTGTCAAATGTTTGTATAATTAAAAGGCTATATTGCTATTGGAGATGTGACAATATGACATATATTGGTTTTGGGGCAAGTGTTGGCATAATGCTGATGTTCCTAAGTAATGATTTTCAATCTGTTTACACCTGCACAAGATCATGCCTTGGCAGAGCCATGTGTATTGGAGTTCGCATTAGATCTTCTATGGTATTTGAAGTACTTCACTTTACCTCACTGATCCTTTTTTGGTTGAACGGCTGATCGAAATGTCTATAGATCCGATAGATCATTCATATTTTTCTTTTTTGATAGGATGCCAGTATTCATGGTCTTTTTCAAGCACTTCTCAATGTACTTATGTGGGTGGGATAGTACTATTGATACAAAATACGGTTCTTATTCACTTCTCTATTACTTGTGTGTAGGCGGACTGACATAATTTTGATTGAACCGCTATTTATTCAAAGTAATGGTCCGAGGGAGAGATGCATGTTGGGAACACTGTGTCCTCATTGATGCGGCTAAACAGAAGGTTAGATGTAATTATTGTCATCGGGAGTTCAGTGGAGGTGTTTATAGGATAAAATTTCATTTAGCTCAGATCAGAAACAAGGATATAGTTCCATGCTCTGAAGTTCCCACTGATGTGCGGGATCATGTACAAGGTATATTAAGCAATCCCAAGAGGCAGAGAACTCCTAAAAGACAGAAGATGGAGCAGGTGGAAAATGGCCATCAAAATAGCTCTTCTGCGAGTAGCGGCGCCCTTCCCAATCATGGATCTAGTGAACAGAATGGCAGTGCTTGTCCATCTTTGTTATTTCCACGTTCTTCGCCAAGTGCTCCACCCGAACCAGCATTAGAGGATGCTCAAAAGCAAAAACAGGATGACGCAGATAAAAAAGTGGCTGCATTTTTCTTCTATAATTCAATCCCTTTTAATGCTGCTAAATCTACGTACTATCAGGATATGGTAGATGCTATTGCTGACTGTGGAATTGGTTTTAAAGCACCAACTTTTGAAAAGTTGAGATGTAACCTCTTGGACAAAGTTAAAGGTGATATTCATGAGCTGTACCGAAAAATGAGAAATGAATGGAAGGAAACAGGTTGCACAATCTTGTGCAATTGCTGGTCTGATGGTAGGACCAAATCACTTGCTGCGTTTTCCGTTACATGCCCTAAAGGGACGTTGTTTCTGAGGTCCATTGATGTCTCTGGCCATGCTGATGATGCTGAGTATTTATTCGGGTTGCTTGAATCAGCTGTCTTAGAAGTTGGTATTGAAAATGTTGTTCAAGTAATGACAGAAAGTGATTCTAGTTATGCTTATGCAGGAAAGCTTCTTATGGACAAGTATCCTTCATTATTCTGGTCTCCATGTGCTTCATATTGTATTAATAAGATGTTGGAGGATTTCAGTAAACTAGAATGGGTTAGCATGGTCTTGGAAGAGGCAAATACTATCACAAAATTCTTGTACGGTAATGAATGGATTCTTAAAATGATGCGAAAGTTTACTGGTGGAATGGAGTTGATTAGACAGAAAATTTCAAGGTATTTCACTAATTTTCTCTCCTTAAGATCCCTCATAATACAAGAGGACAATTTGAAGCACATGTTTACCCATGCTGAGTGGTTGTCATCCAATTTTAGTAGACGCCCAGATGGCCAACTCATCAAGTCAATGTTGTTTGCAGAACAATTCTGGAACTCTGCACGTGAAGCTGTTAACATATCTGAACCACTACTTAAAATCCTCAGGATGGTAGATGGAGACATGCCTGCTATAGGCTATATGTACGAGGGATTGGAGATGGCAAAACTAACAATCAAGACATATTATAAAGGCATTTCAGAGAAGTATGTGCCTATGTGGGATATAATTGATAGTAGTTGGAACATACAGCTTCATTCCTCTTTACATGCAGCTGCAGCATTTCTTAATCCTTCCATTTTCTATAGCCTCAGCTTTAAGGTTGATTCAAGAATGCGGAATGGTTTTCAAGAAGCTATGATGAAAATGGCAATAGATGATAAAGATAGAATAGAAATAACTAAAGAACATCCGGTGTACGTAAATGCTCACGGTGCTCTAGGGACTGAATTTGCGGTAAAGGGGAGAACATTAAATGCCCCAGGTATGCTTTAAATCAAAGTAATCACCATAATCAGATATTCTCATACTTTGTCACGTTAGTTCTAGAAGGAAGGTCCTGAAGAATGGGCCCAGAAGGGAGCTGTTACCATTTAATTAAGTAGGAATGGGATTTGTTACGAGGCTGCTTGAACTATACCAATCAGTTCAACCCAGTGATGTTAAAATGCCTGAAAGAAGTGCAATAAGACATTTCCCAATTGCTAGTTAGTTTTTCCGTCATGCAGTAGTAATGTATTGGATATAGACTCGTTTAACAATAATTGATTATATTCAAGATTTTGATGGGATCGAGGAAATGTGCTTTAAATGTTATTTTACATTTGTAGTTATTTTCACTGTCTCCATAAATATCGTGGAAAAGGTGTTTAATACATGGTTTCATTCTATCCCTAGTCTATCAGAAGTTGTTGGGACTTCATAATCTCTCACTTCAATCACCATGTATGTTGACATTTCTGCATTTTGTATCCTTAGGTGACTGGTGGGCAGCATATGGGTATGAAATCCCAACATTGCAGAGATCTGCAATACGGATACTAAGCCAACCTTGTAGTTCTCACTGGTGTAGATGGAATTGGAGCACTTTTGAAGTCATTCATAGTAAGAGACGCAGCAGAGCAGAGCTTGATAAACTAAATGATCTGGTGTTTGTCCATTGCAATCTCTGGTTACAAGCAATTGTCAAGAGTAGAAATGTGCAATATAAGTCAATCGATTTTGATCAAATAGATGTGATTTCAGAATGGCCCACTGAATCTGAGACTTCACCCCCTCTCTTGGATGATTCGTGGTTGGACAATCTACCTTCTGAGTGCAGAATATAAGTCGATTGATTTTGATCAAATGGATGCGATTTCAGAATGGCCCGCTGAATCTGAGACTTCACCCCCTCTCTTGGATGATTCGCGGTTGGACAATCTACCTTCCGACTATTGAGTTTGTACACTTGGAAGAGATGATATGCTGCATTAGGAAATACCTAAGCAAAAATTACATTAACAATTTGGACTTCTAACATTTTCCAATCAATAGCGTCGATATTTCTGAATACAAGGCTTTGAATCCCATGTTGTGGGATAAGGGAGATCCAGTCCTTGTTCCAAATTATAAGTGCTTTGGCTCAGTTAATCCAAGTTCGGTTAAGTGTTCTATAGTTCCAGAATGTGTGAAATTCCATATGAGATATATTATTACAGAATTTGGCTCAGTTAATCCAAGTTCGGTTAAGTGTCATTTCTTGGTTCACATTTGAATTTGGCTCAGTTTATCCAAGTTCGGTTAAGTGTCATTTCTGGGTTCACATTTGAACTGATATAGGCATTCACTAAACTAGTAGCTCGAAGTCTAAACGATGAAACACTTGTTTCCTAAATTTAAATTGCCCATGAGTTGGTTTTTATGTTTGAGAGCGAGACGATACTGGTTAGTGCATAGATTGGATAGTGACCTAGAGAGGTATGTGGTTTATTGACTCACAATATTATGAATATTTTAAAAAAATAATAACAATTTACAAAATATAATATTTTATAATTAACACATTGATTATGTTCAATAATACATGTTCCTCCATCGGGGATCAAACCTAAACAAATATGACTCGTTATAACCTACTTAAGACAAAGACTTGACATTATCTATTCAAAAATATAGGACATTAAGAGACAAAAATTGGATTGACCCGACCATAAGGCATATTTTGCGTGCATGCCATAGATAGATTTTTTTTTAAAATTTTAAAAAAATACCCGAGTTGACTAGCTTGAATGTGTCACAGTTTGAGGGAGAGAGTTACCTAATACGTAGTATCTTTTTGATCAAATATAATCTAGCTATGACGTGATTAAGCCTACCCTTAAACAAGTAGCTCTGCCATTATTTTAAGGATTGTTTGGCGTAGATTTTTTGGAATAGATTTTATGAAAAGTAATATTTTTTTAAAAAAAATGTGTGAATTAAAAAATAGAGAAAAACTTTGAATCTACATAAAAAGTTATTTATAGAAAGATTACATGATTGGAAAATAAGTTAGGAGAAAAAATAATAATAATAAAAATATATATATATACACACACACACACTACCACATAAGGGCTTATATCGCTTTCTCCTTAATACAAGAAAAGTCAGGTCTTAAAAATCAGATGCATGAGCTAATGGATGACAATATTCTATTAACAGAGAAATTTGGGCTGTCGAGGGCTCTTTACCACATAATTTATGAATATGTTTTATTTTTTTAAAGTGTTTTTTTTTATTTGTAAATTCAAACCATCGCAAAAGTAGTGTGTTTATTCAAAAAAACAAAATATACAAATATAGAAGGGACATAATACCTTTATTTAATGAAAAGAAAAATCATAATTTAACTCATCTCGCAAAACACTAGAGTTAAAATCTCATGTGACATCGTCATACTTCTCATAGTGAATGTTGACAATTATTCCCCCGTACAAGGGGAATAACTTTTGTTTGTCTGCAAAGGTATTGTGCGCTAACATTAAAGTTGATTTATTGTAATTCATACTAATTTGAGTTACTTCCATGTTCGAGCCTATCAGAGGCACCTAATCATGTTGCAGGAACTTCGCATAGTTGTAAAGGAAATTCTCCGTCAACATCCTCCATTCCCCCTAATGGTTCCAAGAATTTCATGTCAAGATTCGCCCAGTGAAGGAGACTGCCAGCTGGAAGTGAAGAATACCAGTTGAAATTAAGCTCAAATTAGTTAAAGCTGTTAATTCTATTATTTCTGTTAATAGTCAGTTAGTTAGTTAAACCATTGTCTATATATATATATGTATGTAAACTACGGCAGATTGATTTAATCAGAATTTAGATATTTTCTCCTATTGCCTTTGTATCAATTTAACATGGTATCAGAGCATTAGGTTTTTTTTCTCTCATCAATTTTCTCATTCTTCTCATTTTTCATATCTCTCTTCATCAATGGCGGGTCTCTCATCAACAACAGAAGAAACAATTCGCAACCTCAATGAGGATTCATCATCACCTTACTATCTCCATCATTCTGAAAATCATGGATCTGTTGCTGTTACTCCTGAATTAACAGCAACAAATTATGCAACGTGGAAAAGATCATTCCTGCTCGCGGTATCCATCCGAAATAAACAAGGTTTCCTAGACAAATCTATTGTCAAACCTGCTTCAACGGATTCGGCTTATCTGCCGTGGACCAGATGCAACAATCTCATTGTGGCTTGGCTGCTGAGATCGATTTCACAACCAATCGCCTCGACTATTTTTTATCTCAATGATGCAAGTGAGATCTGGGATAAATTGCAGCAACGATTCTCTCAACCCGATGATTCAAAGATCTGTAATCTTCAATACCAACTCAGTAATATTTCTCAAGGTACGAAATCTGTTGATGCCTATTTCACTGAATTGACGGCCGTGTGGGAGGAATTGAGGACTTTTAGACCATTACCCTATTGTAAATGTGGAAAGTGCAATAATGATTGTTTTCAGCAGTTCGTTGATTCTCATCAAAAAGATTTGGTGTTCAAGTTTCTAAATGGTTTGAATGAAATGTATCAAGGTCTAAGGTCACAAATTATCTTGATGAAGCCTTTTCCCAATTTGGACCAAGTTTACAACCTTGTTCTGAGGGAAGAATCACAGAGATTATATCTCACTCAACAACAAAATTTTGCTGATTTGTCATCAGCTATGGCAGTAAAGAAAGGGAGATCTGATGTTATCTGTTCATATTGTGGAAAACGAGGACATAAGAGGGATAATTGCTTCAAACTCATTGGATTTCCACCTGATTTCAAATTCACCAAAGGCAGGAATGCTGGGGTTAACTCTGTGATTGAAGAGCAGAAGGACTCACTATGTCAATCCTCAGGTCTATCTCAGGCACATTTATCTCAACAACAAGTGCAGAAATTGCTTGCTCTCTTGAATGTTTCATCTGATGCAGTCCATCCGAACACCAACACATCCACTCTGCCTACTACAAGCAATCAACCAGTTGTCAATCTCGCAGGTATACTATCTCATTCATTTGCCTTAGCCACATGTCTTGCAGCTACATCCAATTCTACTAATTCCTGGATACTTGACACTGGTGCTACTGATCATATAGCATGTTCACTTAAATTCTTCAATTCATACACTATCCTTCCTAATTCATACGTCCTTTTACCCAATGGAAATAGAATACAAGCCACTCATATTGGTTCTATAATCATCAATTCTGATCTTACTCTGCATAATGTGTTGTTAGTTCCTTCATTCAACTTCAATCTGATTTCAGTAAGTAAACTAACAGCTTCCAAAGATCTTGCCTTAATTTTTTCATCCAATTGTTGTCTTATTCAGGCCCTTTCTTCATGGATGACGATTGGGCTTGCTAAAGTCACCAATGGATTATTCTACCTTCAAGACACTCCAAAACATTCATACAGAATCGCAGTAGCCACCACTACAAATGCTTGTGGTTCAAATGTTTGGCATCATAGATTAGGGCATGTACCCCTTAATAAGTTTTCTTTCTTGTCTAAATTTCCTCCTTGTGATGTTTGTTTTACATGCCCCAAGGCTAGACAGAAACAGGCATCTTTTCCTTTACATAAACATACTTCTTCATCTGTATTTGAACTTGTTCATATGGATATTTGGGGACCATATTCTCAAGCTGATTTGTATGGTAATCATTACTTTCTTAGCATTGTGGATGATTTCTCTCGATGTACTTGGGTATACTTGATGCAACATAAATCTTTAGTTACTCAATTGTTGCCTCAATTCTATAACTATGTACTAAATCAATTCAAAACAAAAATCCAGATCATAAGAACTGACAATGGGAAAGAGTTTATGCAGCCCACGTTTTATGCTTCCACTGGTATAATCCACCAATGTTCTTGTCCCTACACACCCCAACAAAATGGGGTGGTAGAAAGAAAACACCAACACATCTTAAACACAGCTAGGGCACTTCTTTTTCACGCCCAATTACCCATTAAATTCTGGGGGGATGCTGTCATGACAGCCACTTTTCTCATTAACAGAACACCCTCCAAAACAATACACAACAAAAGTCCTTATGAACTTTTGTTTCACCAGCAGCCATCCTATTCTCACCTCAAATCCTTTGGTTGTCTTTGCTTCGCTGTCAATACTAACCCACACAAAAGAAAATTTGATTCTAGAGCTAAAGACTGCATATTCCAAGGCTACCCTTTAGACTGTAAGGGATACAAGCTGTATGATATAAACTCCAAATATGTTTTCATATCCAGAGATGTGGTGTTTCATGAAACGATATTTCCATTCACTAAATCTTCAGGTATTTCTACTCATATTTCATCCCCATTAGTTCACATTCCAATTCCAGATTATAATTTACCAGATACATTACCTGTTCATCATCAGTCATCTTCACATTCTCAATCAAACTCCTCATCTGATCATACTTCATTACAACCTGATATATCTCCATCTCAAAATTCCTCATCCGAACAAACTTCTTTGCAGCCTACACCTCATCCATCTCAATTTGATCAGTCTGAGTCTAATCCTATTGATCCAAATCATCATTCCCTCAGACGTAGCACAAGACCCAAACAACTTCCTACCTATCTCACAGACTATCATACTTCACTTCCTCACATTGTTCAATCTTGTACTTCTCATCCTTTATCCAAAGTTTTAGAGTACTCCCAATTATCCCCTAAATTTCATCATTTTGTCATGAATATTTCCTCTCAACCACCTGAACCTACCACGTATCTCCAAGCTGTTCAGCATGAACATTGGAGGGAAGCAATGAAATCTGAGCTTGCAGCCTTATCTGAGAACTAGACCTGGGATATTGTCTATCTTCCCCCAGATCAGTCCACAGTGGGTTGTAAATGGGTATATAAGACCAAATTTAAAGCTAATGGAGAAGTGGAACGATATAAAGCTCGTTTAGTAGCAAAAGGGTACACTCAAAGAAAAGGTTTTGATTACCAAGAGACATTTAGTCCTGTTGCAAAACATACTACTGTCAGAATTTTTTTGGCTTTAGCTTCTATACAAAATTGGTATTTGTCTCAACTAGACGTTAATAATGCATTCCTCAATGGTGATTTAATTGAGGATGTTTATATGGATGTTCCTCCGGGTTATCAGATTCAGGGGTAGAAGAGAATTGAATCTGATATTCTTCGAGGAAAGCTGGTATGCAAATTAAAGAAGTCTCTTTATGGTTTAAAACAAGCCTCTAGGCAGTGGAACATCAAATTTACACAATGCATACTAAGAGAAGGATTTGCACAGTCCAAAGCTGATTATTCTCTTTTTGTGAAAGGTAGTGGAAATGAATTTATAGCACTTTTACTTTATGTTGACGACATAATAATTGCTGGGGCACAACAATCTGCCATTGATAAACTGAAACAGAGGTTATATTCTTATTTCAAGATGAAGGATTTGGGAAAATTGAGATATTTCTTAGGACTTGAAATAGCAAGATCTTCAGTTGGTATATCTCTATGTCAGAGAAAATTTTCATTGGAATTGTTGGAGGAATATGGTCAGTTGGGTGCAAAGCCATGCAGGACACCAATAGAAATGAATCATGGACTGATTAATTCAGATGATGAGCTTTTGGAAGATCCCACATTTTATAGACAATTAGTTGGAAAGCTTTTATACTTGAATATAACCAGGCCAGACATCAGTTATTCTGTAGGCATTTTATCTCAGTTCATGGAAAGGCCAAACAGAATACATTTACAAGCAGCTTATAGAGTATTAAGATATATCAAGGCAGCTCCTGGGCAAGGAATCATGTTATCATCAAAGTCACAGTTGGAATTAAAGGCCTAGACAGATAGTGATTGGGCTGGATGTCAAGAAACCAGAAAATCTATCNTCTCAGTTCATGGAAAGGCCAAACAGAATACATTTACAAGCAGCTTATAGAGTATTAAGATATATCAAGGCAGCTCCTGGGCAAGGAATCATGTTATCATCAAAGTCACAGTTGGAATTAAAGGCCTACACAGATAGTGATTGGGCTGGATGTCAAGAAACCAGAAAATCTATCACCGAATTCTGCGTTTTCATTGGAAATTCCCTAATCAGTTGGAAGTCGAAGAAGCAGTCTACAATCTCTAGAAGTTCGGCGGAGGCAGAGTATAGAGCAATGGCAGGAGCAGTTGCTGAGA
>CAIGRQ010050352.1:0-11128 GCA_903798375.1 Fraxinus sp. D2006-0159
TAATAGAGTCCTATTCATTCTTTCAACTATTCTATTTTGTTGAGGAATATAAGTAACATTTTTATGTCTCAAAATACCATTTTCTTTACAGAAATTGTTGAATTCATGATTGCAAAATTCCAAACCATTATCAATCCTCAAAATCTTTATCTTGTATTCAGTTTGGTTTTCAATTTGGGTTTTCCAATTCTTAAAAGTTGCAAAAGTTTCATCTTTGGTTTTTAATAAGAAAATCCAAAATTTCCTAGAATAATCATCAATTTTCAGTAAAAAAAATATTAAAACCAGATAAAGTACACACAGTAGCAAGACCCCACAAATCAACATATAAATATTCCAATATTTGTTTGGATTTATGAATTCTAGTTGGAAAAGGTAGTTTGACTTGTTTTCCTATAGTACATTGTTCACAAGAACCAAAATAACCAAGATTTTATTTTCCGAAAATTCCTTTTGATTGTAAAAAATTTAAAGCCTTTTTGCCAATGTGGCCAAGTCTATCATGCCACAATTTTGCAAGTGTAAATTGTTCAGATACACCAGTAGCAATTAAGCTAAGCAGATATTTTGCATTCAAAAAATAGAGACCATGTCTCTTAGGAGTACTTATAATTAAGTCATTGTCCCTAAGAATTTTAATATGTCCTTGACCCCTATTTATGTTAAACTTCATATAATCTAACGTACCTACAGATACCAAGTTTCTCTTCAAGTTAGGTATATACCTAGTTTCTTTAAGAAATAAAATATTTCCATTTTCCAATAATAATTTTATAGTCCCTATTCCTCTTACTTTACAGGGTTTTCCATTATCACTTGCCCTCCAGCAGCCCTTTTAAAATCAAGAACACGGTCTTTATTTGGGCACATATGGAAGGAACAACCCGAGTCAATAATCCATTCATCACTCAGTTGTTTTTCCCTATTAACAAGGACCAATCTAGAATTAGACCTTGCTTTATTATACACAAACATTACTCCTTTCATCAAACTTATTATCTTTCAATTCATTTTTCTTTTTAAAACAATCTTTGGCAAAATGTCCCAGTTTCCCACACTAATAACATTTTTTACCTCTAGTCTTAGCTTTAGACTTATGCTTATCATTAGATTTGTTTTTATTTTCAGTAAAAGACTTAGGATGATAATTAGATTTACTAAAACCTTTTCTTTTTACCAGCAAACCATCTCCAATTAGATTATTACTAGAATCAGATTTTAGCTCTAAAGCCTTATTCATTAAAGAATTTATTATCACATCAGTAGTAAGTTCTTTCCTACCATACTCAAGAGCAACCTTGATGTCTTTATATCTGTTACTAATGGAGTTTAACAAGATTACAACCATCTAATCGTTTGAAAGTTTTTCATCATAGTTAGCCAAGCCTTGGGTAAGTTTTGTAAATCTATTCAAGTTTTCATCAAAATCAAATCAACTGAGGGATCCATTTTGAAAGAAAAGAATTGTTTTAATAAGAAACATTTATTTGAAGTAGTCTTAGTCACATACTTTACATGAAGTTTGGTCCACAGTTCAGATGCAGTTTTAGTTTCTCCAATACTTCTTATCATATTTTCAGATAAGTTCAAGAAAATACTACTTCAAGCAACTTTTTCAAGTTCAACTTTCTTTGTAGGAAGTAATTCAATAGGCCAACTAACATCTAAGGTCTTAACACATCTTATATGCATTAAGATAGCCATCATTTTTTAACTCCACAAATTAAAATCAATTTTTCCATCAAACTAACTGACTTCAAATTTTGCAGAAGCCATGTTATAGTCAAGCAAGACTCACAGATAGAAGACAACTTACACAAATATGCAAAGAGAAGCAAGAGTACATATTGGTTGCAATCAGAAAATCACAGTAATACACACAGTAGAACAAGATTTTCAAATATCAGGCATGCATATTAAAACTCTAAAGAAAACACAGCAACAAAGATCACATAATAATGTTTCACAGATTCCTCTTGCAAGATTCTCCAGTTGTACACCCGTACTTGATTAATCTCAAATTCCCAAGGTCTTGTAGAAGCCTTTGAACAAAGACTAAGATCAAAGGGGTTTCAATGCATAGTAAATCAAGGGAAAATCAAGAAATCCTAAAAATTTGAAAAAGTGAACTTTACAAAAGTTTAGAAAGATTTCACCCAACGAGTTTAAAACTCGATATTATGTAATTTTGCTTAACAACAATTCCAAAGATTGGATCCTTTTCAGATCAACCGTTGTTCTCCAAGACCGAGGTACCTTGCTCCTCAGTTAATAGCTCTAATACCACTGTTAGGCTAGGAACACACAATATTAGACCAAGAAACAAAAAATACCAAAACCTTTTTTGAAATAAAGTGCAAAAAATTAAAGACACACAATTGATATATTTTCGGCCTAAGAACCAAAGGTTTGATGACCTCTTCTAACACCTACATCCCAGTTGAGCATCCAGATGTTGGATTATGCTTGATTCTATTATAACGCCCAACATGGCAATAAAAGGTTACCATGATGTTCGGCCAATCACAAAGAATAGTACACAACACTTATCTCTCTCAAAATACAGCAATCAATCTACACAAACCACAAAGAATCGCTTCAAAAACTCAAAATCAACAAATCAGAAGCACAAACACTCTCTAACATATATTCACTCTGAATATCATCACAAAGAGGTAACAATACTACAAAGCACCTTCTTAAATCAAGAATTTAAGAAGGAATTACATAGAGATCGAAAAAGATAGAATAAACCCTCAGAACGGCACACTCCCAGAGAGAGAACATAATGAAACCCTAAAAGGCAACATCGAGAATGCCAAATGAAAAAATGGCATTAAAGAAAAGAACGATCCAGAATTCAAACCAACAGCCAAGATTCATCCACGTGTCGCAATCCGGCTGAAAGTGTGATTTAATAAAGTCGCGTTAGCCAAAAATGCGTTTTAATACAAATTATGGGAGCATCAAATTGAACCCAGTTCAATTCCCACATACTCTCGAAGAAGAGTGTAGGGAACCTACTGGAGACAGGACCGACATTGAAGCAACCAATGAGGTTCAACAAGTGGCTCCAAATGTAGGGACGAATTGGGGAGGAAGAGGTGGTGGGGGATGGGGCCATTGGGCCGGTAGACCTTTAGGATCTTTTGTTTTCAATTGTAATGGCTTCGGCCTCTTTAATTGTAAATAATTTTCTTATGAATGGAATCTTTATTATTAGTTCTAAGTGTTATAGCTTCTTCCTTGTTTGGATCTTTACTTACATGCTTTATGCTTCATTCGCTTCGCAATGACAAATATACTTCATCGCTAACTAATGAAATAACCTCAAATGAACCTTCCCACTTTGTAATAACTAAATAACTAAGCCCCTGTTTGTCTCACATTATTTTTTCATTCTCATTCTTCTACTCATTTTCAACCACACATTCTTCAATAAAATAATATTTTCATCACATCAATAACTTTTCCTTCTTTTTCAACCACATATTTCTCATCACATCACATCAAAAGAATGCATTTTCTCATTTTAATGTGCACCAAACACACTCTAAATGNCCACATTATTTTTTTCATTCTCATTCTTCTACTCATTTTCAACCACACATTCTTCAATAAAATAATATTTTCCATCACATCAATAACTTTTCCTTCTTTTTCAACCACATATTTCTCATCACATCACATCAAAAGAATGCATTTTCTCATTTTAATGTGCACCAAACACACTCTAAATGATCAAATGTTCACGCCTCAACTGACATGGCTTTGTTGTCTTGATTGAGACGTCTTGTATAAGTCTGACACCACGGATAACGCTGAGGTTTCGTCTTCATTAATGAAAGCATTTTTCTTGCCCTTAAACGTTTGAGTTGAGTATAAGTCTGACTCCACGAATAATGCTGAGGTTTCGTCTTCATTAATTAAAGCATTTTTCTTGCCCTTAAACGTTTGAGTTGAGTCTCTCTTTATCTTCGTACTTGACAGTATTTGTTATACTGCCCTTATCATTGTGGATACCCTTGTAAGAGGCTTAGCGCTCCAACGAACGATATCTAACTAAAAACCTCCATTCCGATACCCATATCTAAGTTTAGAAAAGATTCCTTATATAGTTCTAGCTACAGATAAATTTTATCATGATACAACAGATAAATTTGAACATCTAAGTCTTCCACACACTAGTTCTTGTTGAACGGAGGGTGTTGATTTCAGCTTCCATATCCCTCCATGCTCGAAGGAAACCAAAAATCAGCTCCTTCGATCTATTGTATACTGGGGGTTCACACGATACAAAGAATGTACATCCATCCATATCCCGACTATGTGGGCAAGTGAGAAATCGTCTTCTTGGGTTAAGTTGGTCCATGAGATCTTCATGTCCATTAGGCTTCTACATCTACAAGCATTCATTTCCATGGCAATGCTCAAAGATTTTGACTGTTACCAAGAGAGAGGGATTTATTATTAGGGCAAAAAAGGAGAGAATTAAGCAATGGTTTTTAGGAGGGAAGTGGAAAAGATAAAGTGACGATGATATCCTTCTTTTAATTGATCAAAATAACTCAGTTTTTTATTTTTTAGGTACGATGGAATAAACATATTCCATCTATTTGTCCTTTTGCTGTAACAAAATTAAAGGTTTTGAAAAGTGAAACAAATGAAAGATTTATGTATAGAATTAGTCTACATGTACCTAATACTCTACATAATGCCTTACATAATGGCCAAGTGGAGGCCCCCTATTGGAGCCGGCGCCCCCCCAATAGGGGGCCTCCACTTGGCCATTATGTAAGGCATTAGGTAGAGCATTATGTTATTCTAGCATAATTGCGCCCCCCCAATAGGGGGCCTCCACTTGACCATTATGTAAGGCATTAGGTAGAGCATTATGTTATTCTAGCATAATTCTTATTTATATGCATGTTTAACTCAGTTTAAAAAGTTCACTTATACTTAAATTAGTAAATTTTATCACAAGTATTCTTATTAAAAAAAAAAAAAAAAAAATCCTCTTACGAGATTACTAGAATGAAGAATTCCTCTTACTATTTATATCATATCAAGACTGACAAAACTATGAAAATATTTTGGCATAAAAGAAAAATGTATATACACGTACAAATACTCCCGTACACAAAGGGCTCGTAAGCATAGATTGATAGATAATCTTTAAGGCTTCAATTACCAGCATTTGTGTAATATTCTCTTGAACATAATTGAAACTTTAAAGATTACAGTTTTGGAACTCAAAATGAACAAGAACGAGAAAAACATGGGTTTTGGTTCCTTCCTTAATGTCCCTGTACTGTTGGTAACTCTTTGGGCGGAGGATTGTTGATCTTCCACGGTTGACAATAAAAACCGTAAGTCTGGGTCTTTGTTTTCAGGCACGGGCCAATTACTGCTACATACCAGAGACAATATTGGTGGCACATGGAATCTATTCTTCGAGTGTAAACACCATAGTTGCCAAACCCATACTTGCTTATTAAGTCACAATAAAACTTTGTAGTTTTAAAAAAATTTGGAGTGAATCTAATGATAAAACTTTGTCTGTATGAAATTACATGACTGCCAAGATCATCTTCTGAGGAATAACAGTGAATGCTAACATTTTGATGACGGATTCCACCTCTAATTACAACAGTATTTTCTGCTTCAGATAGGGCGAATAGAAAGGTCAACAATAGTACAAATTTGATGAATGAACTCATCATTTCCCTTCCCTTACTATTTTCTTCTTTTTCTGTATCAAAACTTCTTCGCCTTGTGTATTTATAATACAACACTGATCAAAATTAGAACGTATGCCACTGTCCTTAGCTAGTAAATAGATTATACATAATCTTGGATTAAATTTTACGATGCAACTATAGAGTTAATTCTTCTCAGATTATAGATACATTGATTTGAATTTTATTCAATCTTTGATTTTACAAACCTGTAACAAAGTTATCCTAAATCTGTATTGTGTTTAGTGAATTATATTTAGTGTTAAATATACAGATTCACTAAATTCAATATTCTGGCAGAGAAGCTCTAACTTCTGCAGTAATTGGTACAGCAATATGCATTAATTATGCCAACTAATTTATACTAAAATACCAAGTATTTTTAATTTTCCTACACACCAATTTGTATGGGTCGAGATTTTTTCTTGGCACCGGATGAACCGATTGGTTGGGCTCCAATACCTCTACTACATGCGTCGGTTTTGGGACCATATAACTGTTTCCGATCTAGTTATCGGTATACCTTGAGAACCAATACTGAATTTGGTTCTCTCGAATATCTCTTCTTGTTGGTGCATTGCACCAGATACACCAAATCGTTGAACACTAAACTCCAAAATTATCTCATGTAAAATTTCACTTTTCATATACTTTTTCTTTCCTTTGCAGTAAAAGTAAAACCTAATGGATAATCAAAATTTAAATTTAAATAATTTTATGAATGCTTTACAACTTGTCCAATCGGTACTAGGATTCAACTTAAATCTCTCATATGATGGAGGTCTTGAGTTCGAATTCTGGAGACACGTCAGAAAGCCATGAGGGGTAAGATGGACCTATGCCCTCTCAAAGCGGACAGTACGTATGATATGATAATGATTGCGGCGCTAGGTCGGGTCGTTACATTTTTAAAATTTCCATTGGTAATCGGTGAACTAGACTGAATCAGATTACGCCCACTCTTTACCAATTTATTTAGTTTAACAATTCTTTTTGAAGGGTTAATATGACTTGTTTTACCTAAATTTTAATTTATTATAATATATTTTGGAAATGAAATTTAAGATTACACAAGAAATTGTAGTTTTCATATGGTTTTAGGTTATTTCGTAGGTTAATGTGTAATTTTTTTTATTTTTTTTTTATTTTGCCTCTTCAATATATAAATTTATAGAATACAATGTATACTTTATAGGATATAAATGGAAATTTACAAAAAATACACCCTACATATTGCATATGGTGTATTATAAAACAATTGATATATATAATAATAAATGATGTTTAATACAATAATTCCAGTTATGTTGTGAAACTGTCAATTTAATGTAGCCAAGCTGTTAATTTAATGCTCACGCCATTTTTATTTTTTTAAACAACCTGACTATCAATATTTTTCTTAAAACAACTCTCTTTTAAATTGCTTGTAGACATAAAAAATAAATTTATTAATTAACTGGATTGTGTGATCAATTTTAAATTATGCCCCGTTTAATTTTACTTTAAAGATCTAAAGTCTATTAAAAGCCCATATAGCATTGAAATCCCATCCTACATTTTAAATTCACTAAATTAAATTAAAAATAAATAGTGGGTGATTACAATGTTTATCCATAAATAAGATCTAAGGTCCCAAAGAAATCATAAACGGAAGTGCACGAGAAAACGGCAAGTCAAGGAGAAAGAAGTACATGAGAAATTCTAAAAACCCGGAGGAAGAAGAAAAGAAAACTCATGTCCAAATTCAAAGAATTTCAAAATGATCCAAGTCTTCTTCAAATCAAAGCAAATTCAAGTTCAAATTCTGAAGTTTATATTCAATTCTCGAAGTTCAAGTTCCAAGTAAACCAAATTTGCAACAAATCAATCCAACGAGTTTTGAAGTCCAAAATTCAAGCCATGTGGTCTTTCGTTTACTGTCAATCAAAGGATCGTGCAGTTTTATAGTCACAAGATGATCAACCTATTTTGTATTTCACAAAAAATTAAAAAAATAAAAAAAAAAATTAAAAAAAAATCAATTTGTATCAATTTTTCTATTTTTATACATGAAATTTGCTGTACTAATTTCTTAGCATGCCCAGTGGGATCTGTCTGTCCTCTAATATTTCAGTCTCATAAAATTTTCAAGTTTCAAAAGTGTAAAGAAAATTGTGGCTTTCTCGAGAATACATTTTCTAAACTCCTTCATGCAACTATAGCTCAGTTGAAGACTCGAAACTCAACTAGTGTCATTGTTGATGAAGTTTTCTAATAAAGGCAACATGAAATAGGGCTCCCATTGGGCATAAAAGTCCAAGATACTTGATGAAAAGTCCTCATTCTAATTCCAAATCCAGTGACAGATTCATGTCTAGATTTCTCTCATGCTATTTTTACACAGAGGTAGGAAACTATACTTCTATAGAATCCTTCGAGTAGGTAATGGTCACGAAAGCAACGCTGGGATTTGAAGATCGAATCTTACGAATGACTTTAACCATTGAAAAGTTGACAAATTAGCTAGAATATATGCGTAGACTAGAGTTGCAAAAAGCCCGTTTGTGGAAGGCAATTCAAAAAATGCAACCTCTTCCAAAACTAAAGAGCAAAAAATGGAGGCTCTTCCATCATCGGTGCCATCATGGTGGTTTACTACAATCTTTATTGGTTAATTTGTACCAAATCCTATAGCCATCGAATTAACATAATGAAGATGCCGCTCGACTACTAACTTAAAGTTCTAGTGTTCTAATGGAAAGGACAATCCGAAGCATTCATATTATTGAAACATATAACAATACTGGCACCTATAAAGATACTATGATGAAGCAGTTTGTATGCTTCCTCAAAGGTTTCATATTTAAATGGTATACGGACTTGAAGGCTAGATCAATTGATCGTTGGTATGCTCCCTCAAAGGTTTCATGTTTAAATGGTATACGGAATTACAGGCTTGACCAATTGATAGTTGGGATCAACTTGAGCATGAGTCGTATCAAGCTTCTATAGCATTGATGGATAGTTAGCCTTCCAGAACTTGGTTGAATGAAGCGAGCATGGAAGAATCAGTCATAGAGTATATTGAACAATGGAGAAACCTTGTTCTAAATAGCAAATAATGCGTTAGTGAAGCATCATTCATGAAATGTGTAAGACATGCATTGGACATTATAATCTTCAAGAAAATATGCCCCCACTGTATTAAAGAGTTGGCTACATGCTCATTTATTTATAGCTCCGGATTGCTAGACATGAACTTATTTACAAGTGATCCACACAAGAAGAAAGATACCAAGAAAAATAAAGGGCACCAAGCCAAGTCCAAATTTCTACTATTCTTGCAACGATAGCATTCCAAAGGTCAAGTTCAAGCCCAATGCCAAAGTTGAAGTTCAGACCTCCTAATAAAGTAAGCATGTAGCTAACTGGTGTAAATCTAACTGCCACTTGCTCGATGGTTTCGTTTGGATCATTTAATCATATTCACATTACAAAGGAGGGCCAGACATTTCCTTTTAAGCATGATTCGTGGAAATCCTTGCTCAAGGTAATCGAGTTTGAACTTCAACTTCAAGAAGTAACTATTCTAGTAGAGCTCGAGGTAGATGAAGAAGTCACCATTATATACATCTACCGAGAGATGGTTAAACAATATGTTCCCAACCGCCTAAACTTATCCAAAAATGGAAAGAAGGGGAAAAATAGGACATCAACAAAACTATTAAAACATCACCTTCTATGCCTCTTATAGGACCAACATTGGGGGTCATTGACTGTAGAAGTCTAACCCAATGAATAAGTATTATCAGGAGAAAATCAGGAGGCATTGACTCTTGTGAAAAAGCGTTACGGGAAAGCTCTAAAAATTTCAAGTTCCAACATCCATGATAAAAAATTGGGACCAAAAAGGCTACGAAACAACAAAAACAGAAAATTGAAAGTTAAAGAAAGAGCATCAACGAAATCGACGAATTAAAAACTACTTCATGTGCTCCCTCTAAACTAGTAACTAGGGAGACTATTTTCCTAATGGTTTCTTTGATGAAGAATGTTTAACTTCCAATGTCATCAATGTCGGTGAGGACAATGAGATGAAGAACATATTGAGATCGTTCAAAGAATAAGAAAACTACCTCGTGATGTAATAACAATCGTTCTAACAAAAGTCTAGCAGAGTCTACCAGTTTTCCTTTTGACGATCATATAATTTTAATCACGATATTGATTGATCTAGACGTATATGAACGTAAGGTCCTAGCACAAACTAAATATGCCTGTAGCTGCTCCTCAAACATGTTTGGATTCATGAAATTGAAGTGGTAACTCCAATTTGACATCAATGTTTCAAATGTGTTAGATTTTTAGTATTGGTGATTTTGTGGACAAAATGACTAATTTGTAACGTATTGTAAAACTTAAGGACCTAGGGTTGTATAAGTTGGGTTATGAGGTCAAGGGTTCGAGCATAAAAAGAAGAGAAACACGGCGTCGCATTTTCGCTAGCCTATCGCCTGGCTCACGCTAGAGCGGTAGAAATAGAAACGCTCTCGACCGCTTGTTGCCTTGCCCTCGCTCGAGCGACATTTTTATGCGGCCAGACCTAATTCGCGATTTTGAAAAGTTTTACACGGCCCATAACACCTAAACGTCCCCAACTATAAATACAAATGTTTGGGACGATTTTTGAGAGGTTGCTTCATTGTGCTACATTGCAAAATACATTCTTATTATTTGAAGATCCAAGAACAAAATTCATTAGTGAAATTATTCATTCTTGAGATCCGACAACCAAGTTTTGGGAAAACATCAAAGTGAAGAATCCAAAATACCCACTTCTTATTGGTCATAAGAAGGTACTTTCTCAGCTGAACTTCAGAAGTTTCTGGAGGTTAAGAGAGATTGAACTACAAGCGCAGGAAGAGCACAAAAATTTGAGATTCTTGAAATTCCACTTGGAAGAGACGTGTGCAGAAGAACGTAAGACTCCTATAGCATATCTTAGGAGAAGATTGTGAGACTGTAAGTACAGCGNGACGTGTGCAGAAGAACGTAAGACTCCTATAGCATATCTTAGGAGAAGATTGTGAGACTGTAAGTACAGCGGATCAGGAGGCTACAGGAGGTAGATCGGGAAGTCTAGCAGGGTGGCTGGATAGTATCTACGGTAGCATATTACAAGGTTGGAATGAGTAGCAGATCTTGGAGTTGCAGGGTGTACAACAGCTAGTGGGGCTAGTATGGAATTGAACTGTAACACACATTGTCTGTAGTAGAGATAACTAGCTTGGTCCCGAAGTTTTTACCCAATTGGGTTTCTTCGTCATCATATTGCTGTTCTTTATTTTACTGCTTTACAATTTACTGTTTATTATACAAACTGTGATAATTCAACATAGGACAATTGACTT
>CAIGRQ010050397.1:0-14399 GCA_903798375.1 Fraxinus sp. D2006-0159
ATAGAAAAAATTCATTTTTGAAGCTGGTTTTGACATCTCCAAATATTTCTCCAAATCTTTAGGTGTGTTCTCCTTGTACTCTTGATTTTACCCCCCAAAATTACAAGTAAATCAAAATAAGAAGAAAGGAAAGGAAAGCAAAAGAAGAAAAGCAAAAGAAAAGAAAAAAATGGGGAAAGAAAATGGAGAAAAACATCTCTTCTTCTCTCAAAACTAAAAAAAAAAAACTAAGAATTAGAAATTAGGATTTGAGTTATGAGATTTGGTCCTTAAATACTCCCAAAACCGAGCACAAACAAAAGTCGAAAATGCCCTCCAAAATTCTTATTTTCGACAATTTTTCACGCACNCAACCAAAACTCAAAACTAAACTCTCTAGGGTTTGGGTTATGAGATTTTGCCCTTAAATATACCCAAAACCGAGCTCAAACAAAAGCCTAAAATGCCCTTTCAAAATTCTGATTCTCGGCATTTTTTAACGCACAGGTGCGCGGGTGCGCACTAAAAAGTGCGCAGGTGCGCACAATTCCAGAGCCAAAGTGCGCGGATGCGCACTAAATGTGCGCGGGTGCGCACATTTCCAGAGCCAAAGTGCGCGGGTGCGCACTAAAAGTGCGCGGGTGCGCACTTTTGGTGAAATCAAAATTTGCACAGGAGGTCCTCAGGATAATTTGCATAGTTAGTCCCTCAACTTTGATAAGTGACATTTTGGTCCTCAATTTCTGACTTTTTTTTTTATATTTTGCAGTCCATAAATTGCATCCCAATGTCCTCCACTTTAGGCACTTGTGCAACTTGGTCTCAAACTTCACATTTTTGTCCCCTTTTTTTTCATTCTTTTGTCTTGTTATCTTTCCTTTTGGTGATTTTTGCCTACAAAAGCAAATGTTACACAATTGTGAGTAGAAATTCACTCATTTTACTCAATAATTAGCTTGTCTAGGTATTAAATAAGTGTGCAAAAACACACTTATCACTTACGATCTCGATTATCTCGCCATTGTCGTGTCCAACACGATGGCTAATCTGTCCTTCACAATCACACCGGCTCGGACAACCATCAAGGGAACGATGACTAAAAATATCTTCTCAAGCTGGTCTTGTGTTAAACAAGAATGGTCGGAGTCGTACACATATATAGTGGAGTCAATGAAGACAATCTCCATGGCAATACAGTGATGATTCATGATCACTGGAATATATATATGAGTACAACTCTTTAATGACTTTTTCCCGACACTCGGCCACATCCCTATGACCCGCTCGACCATATATTTGGGCAACACGTACTCATAACTCATAAGTTGAAGTGATTGATGTTCAATGGTAATGATACGTATGAACTCGGTGCTCAATATAAGTCGGTCGGGAATGTCGAATAACTTTGGATATCTTCGAGTTCGATCGCGAATTAGTCCATGGTTGGGTCGTGTGCTACATCAGGAAACACTAATAAAAAAAAATAAAGGGAGATATTTCATTTCATAAACAAAAAAATAATGTATACATAATAAATAATAATGACTATTTTACTTATATCGTCGACGAGTCAAGTCCCTGAAGTAGTAATCTCGTGAAACCACTTATAGGCCTCCGAGATCGTCATTCCTCCACCTTGTGGCTATCTCTGGAAAAAGAAACGAAAAAAATGTTAAAAGAAGTATGAATAAGTTGTCGTAGCATACTTCACTGAAATTGTAAAATACTTATCCGGATATAATTCTTCTCCACTCTGTCTCGAACGCTTTTCATTTGACATGGTCCACTTCCCGGAAGAGAATGAGATAAGTTATGTCGATGAACGTCCTCCTCTTCACCTCAACCGTAAAAGGGATATAGGAAGTACTGTGATGACAATCTCAACCTCTTACAGACCACCTACTCCTGCATATCAACACCACATATTTTACCTTTGTCATCGGGCGGGTACCACCTCCGACTCGACCACCCTCTCCTCTGTTATTGGGGCACCTCTTCGCCTCAACCACCATCTCCGCCTCTGTTTCCCCCATCGACTCGCCTTGGGCACCTCCACCTCCACCTCCATCATCGAGGTCACCTGCACCTCTGCCTCCTCCCAATATGTAGTATCTGGCCATAACGGAGAGTTGTCCCATCTATCACCATCTCCGTCATCTCGTCTATCACCCCATCGTAATCCTATTATATCGCCTCGAAGCGCTACGACTCTACCTCAAGGTCTGATACATGGTTGCGGAACACTGTAACATCTTAACGTAAACTCGATATCTCGTCGTTCATCTCTCATTGCAGCACCCTTACCTCCCCTCGTAGCACACCAACCTCCTCCCATATCTCCCCATAAGTCCAGCCAGAATGTCATACAGATTCCTATGCACAAAAGATCCAATTCTTATGACAAATAACATTAAAAATTAATAATTTAGTTAAAATAGCTTAACTCATACAAAACGATAATCAATAAATCATATTCAATTCTTATAATCGATCTCGGTGCATGATAGAATTGGAACGACTAATTCACGCACAAGACCACGACCCTTCTCCTCCATCAACGGTGCCAACTCGATTAGGACCTCAAGCTAACATATTGACATTTCAACTAGTTAATGATCATGTGATAAAATTTTAAAACGACATACAATATAAATTTATAGTATGTAATACTCACTTGAAGGTCGTCGAGGAGGGTAGATAATAGTTAGTCGGATGAACATTCGTCTGCCTGAGGGTGCTCACTAATGATGCATTAGAAGGCAGTGTGTCTCCCCTCATCAAGCAAATCGAGTACCCAAGAGGGGGGCTGTCTCATATGCTCAGATATACAACACATACACTTATTATATATAAATTTAGCATTAAATTTTTTTAATGTTGATTATGTAAAACATTTACCTGCATTACCATGGGCAATCCATATGTATCGTACTTACGCATGGACCTCTTGGGCTTTGAGTGTCATCTGGTGAAAACGTGTACATCTCCGGTCCCACGGATAGTTGTTGAATGCATCGATGTCGTCAACAACTTGCAAATGGAAAATGTCAACACCTCATTACGTTCTCAAGGATGTAGACAAGCTCAAGTTTCAATCTATCTAATATCGATCGCACTCTCTGATAGCGCCTATCAATTGGGATAGAAGAACCGTCCTCTGTCCCTAGAAGAACCGTCCCATGTCCCCTACATGCTCGCCTGTAATCCACAATCTAGTGTTCAGGGCAAACTTATATATCGAGAAACTAATGACATTGCCCCGAGATCGAAGTGGAGGGTATCGCCTCGACTGGCCAAATGAGTCCACGTAGATGCGCATCGATGCTTTGTCCTAAGTACTGCACCTCTCACAACTGGTACATGGTCTAGAGGAAGGATTGCCTCAACATATCTCCATGCTGATCATCGAGCAGCTTCGATACAGAAGTGAAACTCTCAAAATTACTATTCCAATAGCTTTCCCTACCATTTGTCTCAACTCTGCATCTAAATGATACTCCATCCTGCAAAAATTCAAATGTTAAATATTGAACAAATGATAATAAAGTAACACATAATCTCAAAAAATAGAGTGGACCGAATTGTAACTACCATACGCAAGGTATCGACGCTAATGAAAAATAAATGATGTAATAAATTAAGTGGTAATTATATTACCACTACAAAATTTATTAAGTGTACCACAATTTTCTTATTTACTTAAATATCCTCAAGTAACATTACATAATTAGGGTTTTAATATACTTTTTAATTACATGAATTATTGTTACACCACATATAAAACCTAATTTCTTTCTTTTTTTTTTCCTTAACTTATCATTGCTCATAAGTATTACGACAGCTTTTGCTTTCTTCCACGGAGGTAAGATAGTTTTCTTTTCTTCACGATAAATGAATTTATACTCTATTTGGCCATTGTATCTCAATTACTTTTACGTTGTGTATATTAATTCCTCTTTTTCATACTGCTTCTATATGGGACAAATCCTTTCATTCGTCCCACTTAATTTTTCTCAAGAATATGTATTGAATCTGATAGTAAATATATTTATTGGTACAAAAGTATATCAGTAGTCATGACTTAGAATTCTTCACGTAGGAAGCATTAAATGTTTCTGATTGAGTCGTGGAAAGATAGAAATTGAAGAGATAAAGGAAGAGAGAGCAGAATTCTCAAAATGTAACCAAAATCGAGATTGTTAGTAATGTTAATTTGAGTGGGGAGGAGAAATCCAAAAACATGGAACTAAATGAGTTACAGGAAAATAATAATAATAATTCTGAGGCAACTATTGGAAATGAGAATGAAGTGGCTAACCAAGATAATGGGAAAACCATCATTTTAAAATTAAATATTGAGGGAAGGGGGACCAAGGAACACTTGACTGTATGCTGCATGACAATTGGTGTATCTAGAATTCAGGATATAGTTGCAGAACCTTTAGAAACAATGTCTCTGCCCGACGAATGGGGTAAGATTTCGTACTTCTTTTCTTGATGAGAAGAAATGGATGCATGCAACATAAAAAGTACATAGTGGAAAGAAATGTATGAAAGAAAAGAAAAAGATAGAAATTTAATTGTGGTGTATTTATTAAAACCAATAATTCTTCTTTTTTATTGTTTTTATTAAATTAGGTGTATAATTGTAAATTTGTTGTGGTGTATTTATTAAAACTATGTTTTAATCGTGGTGTGAATAGAATATGGTGCACTTAATAAATTTTGTGGTGGTAATATAATTACTCTGAATTAAATGAGAAGCATGAAAAATAAATTAAATACAAATTAATGACCAAAAATTTTTAAAAAAATGATAAATAATTTAAACAAAATAAAAAATAATAATAAAACAAGAACATTAAAAAGTATTTTAAATTGAGAAAAAATTATAATAAGAAGAAAACAATTAAGAATTCTTAAATTATTGTCAAAAAATAAAAAGAAAAAAGTTAAACAAAACAAAATTAAATAAAGAATATTAATATTATTTACTTGAAATTGAAAAAATTAAAGATATTTTTAAAAGAATATTTAATTAAAACGAATTTAAACTTTAAAAAAGAGAAAAAAATGAATTTGGTAATTTGGTTAAAAAAATTCTAATTTATTAATTAAAAAATATTTATTTCATTTAAAAATGAATATATATTTTTTAGAATTTATAAATTTTAAAGAATAAACAAAATAAATCAAAAGGAAAAATAATTAATAAATAATTTAAATAAAAATTAAATAATAAAATTAAATAATTATATTTTAGCTTGACCTGACTAATTTTCAATTTAATATATATATATCGAAAGGAAAAATAATAAAAATTTAAAATTAAAATTAAATAATTAAATGTTTCTTGGCCGACGGCATGGATCGACTAATACTCGACCCCGAAACAGTCTAGGCAGCTGTAAAAAGTCGGCCGACTGTGCTCACCGCTTTTTTCGTTTTTCTCGTCTGACTGGTGGGGGAACTCCATTTTCGATGAGAAAAAATTGTTTTTCTCTCAAATAACAATAAATATAACATTTCTGCTCAACTATTTACCTAAATAATGAACAGAAAACTAAATAAATGTTAAATCTAAACTTTGTCATTCAAGAAAAATAAAAATCATAATAACAACAAAAAATTTACCTTGTTAAGATCATTTTGCTAGTGAATGATCGTGGTGGTAGGGTTGCCGATTGTGAGAGGGGTTGTGGTCGATTGGATCCGACCGAGATTTTTTTTCTTTTTCTTCCCTCCATTTCAATCGGCTGTGTGAGGAAATGATAGGGTAATTTTGGATTTTGCTCTTAAATTTTCAATTTTTTTTTTTGGGTGGTCAAAGGTCAGAGTGGAGAAATGACTGTTCAGCGAGTAATACCCATTTCCAAATTTTCGAGCCAAATCGCCCGACCCGGATCGAAATTTAGGAAAGAATAGCGTCACTATTGGGGTTCCTAAATCAAAGTTGGAGAGACTTTCAAAGCGAAAAATCTCGAAGATTTCGCAGCAATATGAGATCAAACGTTGTTTCGGAGGTACCAAATTTTCTCCACTCCGCATTATATGTATTATATTCAATTATTCAGCAATGTCCACACCTTGGGAATTTCCTGGGTTTAAGCGAATTCAAACCCTAGGTGGATCACTCATAATTATGCGATCTATTAAGGAACTTTCAGCTAGTTATGGGAAATGACGAGGCATTTTTTTAGAAAAATTTTGCTGTTCAGCTAAAGTTCGCGCGATATTGAAGACGATTTTTGCCTTTTTACAGGATAATTAGAACTTTGAGGATTTAGTATGATTTCAATCTGACACTTTTATCGCTAGACGTTTATCCCCTCGTACTTATGGATTCTGTTTACGTCTTCAGAAAATAGTGTGCATTTTCTTAATTTCTTCCCCTTTAGATCATTGTTATGGCAGATTTTACTTATGTAGGTGCCACTAAACATAAGGTGTTCAATTATGTGTTCATTATGCCTTTCATACCAAACATGATGGGTTTGATTGTGAATTTGAACCTTTGAACTGCTTGTACAGGCAGGGCTGTCGACTAGGGTGAATCAGTGGTGGGAGGGCATTCCTTTTCTCACGTCTGCAATAGTGATTTTTTGTGGAGTTATTTACTTCGTTTGTCTTTTGGTTGGATATGACTCCTTTGCCGAAGTGTGCTTCTCGCCCTCTGATGTTATTTCACGCTTTCAAGGTAATCCAGTTTTTCCTTATCATGACACAAATGGAATACAATTAGCTAGGAAACTTCATTTCTTCACTTTCCTAATGTGACTACCACACACATTCAGCCACTAATATATTTTTCTAACCCACTTAAATAAATATTCAGTTTTATGTATTTTCCCGGTGTTAATGTAGCATGTTATTGCTTGTTTCCGTATGTATATCTGTAAGCACAGTCTGCAATATGTAAATGATGTTTTAACTTTTCTAGCATGCAATCTTTAGGAAACAACTTGAACATAAGATGGCCAGTGCTGTATGTATGGGACCACTGGATCATGATATGTGACTAGTGGTAGTCAGATAGGCTTATGCACTCTGTGGAGTTGGCGGAACACAGTTCATTTTTGGCTATAATATAGGGGATATAGACGTTATTTTTCTTATATTTCAAAAGGTGCTATTTCTGCAGTATTGAAAAAACTAAAGATCCACCCCTGATCAAAATTCCGTTGCCGTATAAACCAAATGTATTATACATAGCTAGTCAAGATAAATGATTGGGACATTTAGTGTACAAAAATTGGATTTAAAGAGATCCCGGGTTAATTTCTTTTAATTACTGATATGATAAATCTAATAGTGGACAGTAAAGTCTTTCCAGTTCGTCCTATGACTTTTATCATTTCAATAAAGTTACAAAAGATATCAACCACATGAAAATGATAGAAACAAATAGCGGACAGTAAATGCTTGGGCTGGGATTCTCTTGCCTTGTCAGCCTGCTCCAGGTTTACACCTGTATGCTAAAGTTAATGGTTTTCTAACAAAGAATTTAATTGCTTAATCAATTAGTTGACATACCAATGTTGGATTGAGATTATCCTTTGTTAACAAACCATATGACCTGACTGCCTGCTGTGGACCTACATTTATAGCTTTTCTTTTTGAAATTTCATTCTGATATCTTTCTCATTTCTGCATTTTCAAATTTTTTTTAAAAAAATTCCTATTTTATGAAAAAGAATATTTTTGCAGCTACATTTTTCCTTTTTTTTTTTTTTTTCCAATGTATAAATATTTTGGCTAATGACGTACATCCTATGAAATGTTTTATGCAAATGATTGAACTTGTGTCAAGAATAAAAGATTCATGGCTATAACTTGTAGTCCTAGTAGACAAAGGACAACCTCGCTATCTTTTCAGACTCAACCTTTGAGCATTTGGTCTTATTTGTGCATATATTTATCTCTTGTTTCCGAAAGGAGATTTATACTGATATCATCATCTGTAACATCGATTTTTTTATATCTTTTCTTTCTTTTTCATGTTGTATGCAGTTTACAGGATTTACACGGCCATTCTGTTTCATGGTTCTCTACTACATGTTATGTTCAACATGTTGGCTTTGGTTCCTCTAGGCTCTGAGCTGGAGAGAGTTATGGGATCTATTCGCTTGCTGTACATAGTGATTCTACTGGCCACAAGCAATGCCATACTTCATCTTTTCATAGCATTGTTCGCAGCTTATAATCCGTTTCGCGATTACGAGTATCTCATGAATGAGTGTGCAATTGGTTTCTCAGGGGTACTATTTTCAATGATTGTGATAGAGACAAGCCTCACTGGAGTCCAATCTCGTAGGTTTGTCTTGATTATTGCTACTCTTAATAATAATATCCTTCATACGCTATAGTTTCGTCTCTATTCTTCTCCCCATTCTACTATAAGCAACAACAAACAAGAAATTAGTCCTCATACCCAATTGATTTGGAGTTGTCTGCATAAATCCTTTTTGCATCCGTGTTGTCCCTCACATCTTCCCTTCATTCTACTATGAAACTTAAATTATATCACCCAAAATTATGTCACATTTCACTATCAATTATCTGTTTCAGTTGATGGACTCCATATAATCTATTTAAGTTATTCGTCAGCTAATCTGCATACCATTGTTGATTTCTTCTTTACGTGCAGTATCTTCGGACTTTTTAATGTGCCCGCAAAATGGTGAGTGAAGTCATTTCTTAAAAGTTATACTTGAGCTTTCATAAAGTGCTTTCCAAAGATTTCTCTGTGACATTTTTCCCATATTAACTTCAGGTATGCTTGGATCTTGTTAGTCGTGTTTCAACTTCTTATGCCAAACGTTTCGCTACTTGGACACCTATGCGGCATTTTGTCTGGATTTGCATGTATGTGATCGAATTCTTTTATAATCATATTATTATCTGTCTCTTGATGCCTTTTCCTCTCTACCATATTAATAGTGTTTTCCTTCTGGCACCAGATACATGGGGGCTGTTTAACTTTGTAATTCCTGGAACATCCTTCTATTCCAGCATTGAATCCTCCGCTTGGATGGTAAGTGTCCTTCAAATATTACCATATGATGTACTATTTAGTAATGTCTTCCTTTCAGTGAATAGTAGTATCAATATGCTGAAATGATGTGCCGGCTTGACATAGTGTTTCTGTTTTTGAACGATTTTATATAATTTCCTGTTCTTAAGCTATATGATGGATCAGCATTTGGAAGTCCAATCTCACAACTCCTATAATGATAATCTTACCTTCAATTTTTTTCTGGGGCAGTGAGGTATTTTAATTATTGCTCATGTTAAGCTCTTGTGGATTCGTGGGAAAGGTAAGATTACATGGTCAGTATTGTCAAACATGAATTGGCAGTAGTGAGCAGTCAGAAGAAGTTACTTTAGTTATTTGAGAACTTGGAATGCTGGCAAAAAGATTTAGATAAAAATGAATTCTCGCAGCTTTACAAATGCTGCTACTCCCCAGACGCAGTTCTTAAGGAAAGTGAGAAAGAAGGTATACTTTTGTGTTTGAGCACTTCAGATGCTGGCAGAAAGGTTCAATGAAAGATTTCATTCAATGCAGTCACTTTGTGAAATCCCACCATCACGTCTTTAAGGCAAAATTTTATTAGAATTCAAGGAGCAAAGATGATTGCAATTGCCAACATTAGAATTAGGATAGTTTTATAGATTACAAGGGAATGTGGTAGAAAATTACAGGAGAACATGCTATGATGCTCTGATTCGGGAACGAGTAGTGGGTACGGGTATGTGTCTAAATGTCGAATTTTTTATTTTCTAAAATGTAGGATAATATGACATGTCTAAAAATAGTCCAAATTTCGGACACTACGTGGGTACGTCATTTAAGTTTCAATTTTTTTTACTAATTCAATATGTCATTTTGAATAGACCAAATCAATTATTCATAAATAAGAAAATATGTATTGAATAAGGGGTTAAGATGAATAAAAAAGAATTTTGGGGTATGGTTTTCTGTTATGAGAATTATCATATGTTATATAAAATAGAAAATGAGGGACTTGATTGCAATTTGGACTTAGTGGAGCATTAAGTGGCACTTTATGGAACCCATTTTCATTTTATACGAACAAAACCCTAAACCGCCGATACAGAGAGAGAAAGAAGGGGAACAAGAAGTGAATAGAAAAAAAGGAAAGAAGAAGAAAAATAAAGGAAAACCTAGCGCCACCACCTTTCCCTATCGTATCGGCGATGACGCTAGGTTTATAGATAGCAGAAACGGGAAAGAAGGAAAAAGAAAAAGAAGGAAGAAGAAACAAAAAAGAGGAAGAGTCTGGTTGAAATTTGGAGTATCTGACACATATCTCATACTCATGCCCGTATCGCGTCGCGTCCGACACGAGTACTCCAACTATTTTGAAGAGTCCGAGCATCGGAGACAAATTTTATCTTCTTTATATATTCAAATCTTAAAACTGAAGGTGGATGACAGAAATGTTGACAGTTACCAATCCCAGTAATGAACCCCATTATGGAATTTCTTCTTAGTCGTGTCTTGAACTCACTATAAGCACCTCTGTCAGAGAGTTTGGTTTCACTTGCTGCTTCTTGTGCTTGTTATATAATTATGTTTTTATAAAACTATTTTTAAACCTTAAAATATGCTTTTCGCAATAAGAGTCTTTATACCTTTTAGAGTTGACGCGGGATGGAATCTTGAGGGGTAACTCAATTGGTCAGGCATTGGGTTTGTTCTCCAATGGTCACCAGTTCGAGTCCCCTCAGGGCCACTGAGGTGAGAAACGGCTGTAAACTTCAGAGCCCCGTGGGATTAGTCGAGGTGCGCGCAAGCTGACTCGGACATCCACGGTTATCAAAAAAAATAAAATTGATGCGGGATGGGCTTTGTATTCTTCTCTCTTTTTTGTCTGATCAAGATATGATAGATCAAAAAATTCTGCTTCAGCGGATTGTGTTGAAATTAATAAAAGGAAAGAAAGTGATATTTAAAAAAAAAAATGCCATAAAGAACTGGTTATTGGCCATTTCAGCTACACAAGTTTTTTCCTCAAATTTATATATTGGCAAAGGTTACATGCATGACACATCTCAATCGTTTGTTACCTTTGCTTAATATTATCATTATTTTTTTGGGTTTTCCGTGCAGTCGAGTTGTGTGAGGAGACCTAAATTTATAATATGCACTGGCAGTAATACTACAGGCTACATCCCCACACATTCGGGTCAAAATACAACATCAAGGTAGATCTTGCATGGTTTTACTTTTTCATTAATGTGAATCTATTACCATTTGTTTGGAACTCTGACACTAATTTTAATATGATATTTATGAACTGTGAAAAGTGGATTACTTTCTGGAAATGTATGGAGGAATCTGTCTTCATGGATGCCACAAAGAGAGAGTAATTCTCAGGTATGACTTTGGACGTCTCGTTTTATCGACCATGCATAGTGTGTTTCTAGAAGTTTCTTTGTGTACATGCTTGTTTCTGTTTTTTATCTTTTTGTGGATTGGCAATGGAGCTGGGTCTCACACACTAGACTCTCAAGTAACTGTGTGGCAATTGGGTCCCTCAAAACTGCTCCACACGGTCTAGTTACCTAATCCAGACTGTAGCTTGGTTAGCAGTACCTATGAAAGTGTTATCATCTTAAGAACCCGAAGGTATCACAATGCAAGTGTGGAAATAAACAAGAAAGCTTATAAGTAATGAAAGATGAATGTTTGAAGCACGCTTTGTATTGCTGTTAATAGTGGTCTACAACTTGATGGGTGTAAAATGAGCTCGCTAGCCCTATTTACAATGGGGATTTGTATGAGATATTGTTGGAGTTATACTGCATTATCATTCTTTATCTATATGATAATCTAGGCTTTCGACCTTCATCAAATAGACTTAGAGAATGGTGAATACAATGAATGGAGAATATAATTACAACAGAAACCATAATAAATTTGAATGCGTAGTGCCAATAAAATTTTGAGGGTTTTTCCAGGTTATATATGGCTGTATTTTTATATTTTAGCTAATTCTCTAGGGTGATTAACTTGATAGAAGTTTTTGTATATGAATTCAATATTAGTACATGGGTGGCACTCTTGTCACATTAGTATTTCATATGATTCTCTAGATATGCAGTCATCCGCATCCAATAAGTATAGTGAAGTCACTTGATGCTTTTAATGGTTGGTACTTTGAAGTGAAGAAATTATTTACCATAAAGTGAGGTATATTTTATAGCTAATAGAATAATTGCAGGAAAATAACGTTTGCTAAGCAAATTTATGATTTACAAGATGCAGGCAACAGAAGACAGTGACAGATTCCCAGGGAGAGGAAGGGCACTTGGTTCTGGTCTAAGTCCAGCAGCTTCTACTCCAAATCCTGATTCTAGCTTACAAACTAGACTTCTGGATGATAGAAACAGCCTTGACCACCCATCACAACCAGCTAGACTGCAGATATCAGACAGAAGGTATTATAAGTTTATTATGCATGTTAATCAACTAAATGAGCTCTTGAAAACTCCTTTAAGTTACATGATTTGATATTTGGCTATTGGAAATCATTAAATTAATAGAGAATAAGGTAATGCAATTTTTCAATTCTAGAGCTTTGATGATTTTTTGTTGTTTGAATCTGTTTTAATATTATGCTTTTATGCAGAAAGTGCATATGCATACTGAGTAATAATTCTCATTTCGTTATATAACCTGCTACTATTGCAATATTATAAATGAACAACATAGTTGAAGGCTGCCCGATTCTATTTAGATCTCAGTAGGGGTTGGCCCTATCATGATTCCCTTTCCGAGGTTGAATAATGTTGTTTTGCCAGATTTTTTTAACATCTTGGATGACAGATTAAGTTGTGACAAAAAATGATTGGATGGCAGTGTTCTATCGTTTTTTAAACAGTCCAATTATAGAATGTCATGTGACATTCTGTCATCCAAGATGTCAAAAAAATCTGGCAGCAAAGCATGATTGTCTAAGGTTTTGTGCAACTCTATTTCTGTATTGTCAGGCCTCCAGCAGCAAATAGTACAGAGACACCTAACAGATTGATAAGCAATCAGGTTCAGCTATCTGATAAAAATTTCGCCTTTCACCTATTATCGTTGTGATGTTTTTTGATCCCTAAACAACCTGGTTCTTGATAAATGTAGGGTTCTGTTGCATCTGAAGAAGAAATTCAGAAACTGGTTGCAATGGGTTTTGAAAGGGTAAAAATATGTTATGATTGAGATTAGCATAGATTATGGAGTTGGATGAATATTAACAGAGGGTATATTGATTGTTTTTCAGACACAGGTTGAAATAGCAATGGCAGCAGCTGATGGAGATACAAATGTTGCAGTCGAAATTCTTATGAGCCAACAGGTATAAGTCTGAGTTACCAGTATATGCTGAAATGTCATATCTCAATTACTTACAATATCTGATTATTAGCAGTGAGATACTGATGGCCAGGAGTGCTTTCCACCATCACATACGGCATCGGCAAGTGAAAATTGTGTATAAACTGCATAATGTTTGTCTTCCTGGGGTTGCATATATTGTGATAGTCACTCCATGAGAACATGATTTCTGTTGCTTGCTTTGCCCTTATTGTTGAGGATTGAATTGTAGCTAAGCATCTCTTGGGTAAGGAAAAGCAGAAAATATGCAATGTCTATGTACATCTGCAATGAGAATGAGAATCTAGCATGGCCTTCAATTTTGAAGGGAAACTGCCTATTTTTTTCGTGAATCCACTAGGAGCAGTGGCAAAATAAGTAAACAAAAATGATCTAGTGTAAGAAAATAAGAAAAAGAAAATATGGGAAAAGAAAAACAATCAACTTGGTACGTGTTAAACTCTTATCTTGTGATTTTAATTATGATTCAAATTACTGGATTTTCTTACGATTTTCAATTTGAATATTGGTATTTAAATCAATGATTGAAAAATGATATGGGCATACATCACAACCCCATTAGTTGCTTTCACTAATCATTCGATGCTGGTTTTTTCCATCATTTTTATTGGTGGTAAAAGTTGGTTTTGCAATTAATGTCCACTTATTCTAAATATTAACATGTAAGAAACTAACTGGTGTTGAAAATTTAAACAATGACCACCGAGAAATTTTTTCATTACCAACTACAAATTTTAAGATTTGCTGATTGGCTCCTTAATTTTGAGATACGGAACCAACCATTAGGTGAATTTTTGTTACCCGATAAGAAGAGCACATAGAAAATTGCATGTAATATCAAATGATTTTTTTTTCGTATTTGTTTACAAGAGCTTGGAACTCAAGGCCTTGTGGTTTCGTAATTGGTCTAGAGCTACCTGCGTACAACATTAACAATGGAATTGAGCCGTGTAACATTATCGGTTGTATGACTCATTTTGTTAGACTAGTTGGTGACTCGTGCAAT
>CAIGRQ010050422.1:0-17855 GCA_903798375.1 Fraxinus sp. D2006-0159
TTCAATGCAGGGTTCACCTATATAAAACAAAATAATCACAATTATGAATAGAAATTCACTCAATTTATTAATGCTTCTTCCATTTGACGACTCTAATAAGTGTGTAAAATTGCACTTATCAAATCCCTAATGCCATGTTTAGAAGGAAAAAAATAAAGTTTGACTGATAAAGATGTTCAAATTGAGTTGGAGTCTCCTCATATTGAACCTGAAAATTCTGTACCTCTAGTAGATTGAACTGATACTTCACCTAAAACTGAAGTTTATCAAGAAATTGATCAAACTACTAAATCTGATTATGCTGCTCTCCCTACTGATGAGTATCAGCTCACTAGGGATAGGGAAGTAGTCAAATCAGACCATCTACTAGATTTGACAGTGATGACTTTGTATCTTTTTTCACTTATCAAGAACGTGTTGAAAATGAACAAAACTCCTTTGATGATGCCATAAAATATAAGGAAAACAAAAAGTTGGATTGCTGCCATGGAAGATGAAATGTCTTCAATTTTGAAAAACACGACATGAGAACTTGTTAAAAGGCCTAAGGGGCAGAAATTAATTGATTGTATGTGGATTTATAAAATAAAACAGGGGGAAAGTGGATAGTAAAAACATTAGATATAAAGCTAGGCTTGTTGCAAAAGATTTTACTAAAAAAGAAGGTGTTAATTACAAAGAGATTTTCTCCCCTGTTGTGAAATATTCCATTGTTAGATGTTTGCTTGCTTGCTTTAGTTGCTCAATTTAAATGTGAACTTGAACAGTTGTATGTTAAAACTGTTTTCCTATATGGTGACATAGATGAATTTATCTATATGAAATAACGTATTGGTTTTGAAGTTGAAAATCTTGATAATACAGTCTGTTTGTTAAAAAGATTGTTATATGGATTAAAACAAGCTCCTAGACAATGGTATAAGAGATTTGATAACTTTGTCTTAAAACTTGGTTTTAGGAAAAGCCAATTTGATGCCTGTTTATACTTTAAAGGTAATGGAGGTGAAAATTCTATTTATTTGGCACTCTATGTGGATGATATGCTTCTTACCTACTATGATAGATCTGAAATTGATGATATCAAATTAAAACTAAAGTCTGAATTTGAAACGAAAGACCTTGGCTCTACTAGAAGAATATTAGGCATGCAAATTTGGAGAAATAAAGAGAAAGACTTGCTATTCATTAATCAACATGATTATGTGATTAATATTTTGAAAATGTTTAATATGAATGATTGTAAACCGGTAACCTTAGCTCTTGTAAATCACTTTAAGCTTTCCTCTGAATTTTATCCTAATTCTGAAGAAGAGTATGCTAGAATTTCAAAAATACCTTATGCAAATGATGTTGGTTCTGTTACGTATTTAATGATTTGTACCAGACCTGATCTTGCTTTTGGCATTAGTATATTGAGTAGGTTTATGAGTAACCCAAGGAAGAACATTGGAATGCTCTAAAATGGTTAATTATTTAGATATCTTAAATGCACACCTATCTTAGGTTTAATGTTTAAATCAAGTAAAAATGGTGTTATCTTGAGGAAATATACTAAATCTGACTTTGCTGGTGATAGGGATAATAGGAGATCAACTTCTTCTTACTTTTATACTTTGTACGGTACTGTTGTGAGTTGGAAATCTCAACTACAAACAGTTGTTGCTCTATCTTCTACTGAAGCAGAGTATATTGCTGCTACAGATGCTGTAAAAGAAGGAATATGGTTAAATGGATTGATCTCTGAACTTGGTTTTAAAATCTCAACTACAAAAGGTTGTAGTTTTATCTTCCACAGTTACAGAACATATTGCTACTACAGATGCTGTTAAAGAGGGTATATGGTTAAATGGATTGATTTCTGAACTTGATTTGTCTGAAAATGATATTTTGTTAATATCTGATAACCAAAGTGCCATTTACGTTAGTAAAAATCATATGTTTCATGATAAAACTAAACACATTGATATTAAATATCATTTTATAAGAGATATCATTTCTAAAGGGATTCTAAAAATCGGCAAAGTTCCCACTCAATTTAATCCATCAAATAATGGGAACTAAAATAATTCCTTTGAATAAGTTCTTAAATTGTTTGAAAATGTTATCTGTTGAATCTTTGTGATGTTTGTACAGGTATTTTTTGAGCAAATGAAAATTGCAAGAAATTATGTTCTGGAACACTATAACTCAAATTCTGGTAGGAAGGTGGATATTATTGGGAATGAATCGGGTTCAATCTGGTTGCTCCCATAATTTGGCAAAAGCGTGTTTTTTTTGGAAGTGCAACTTTTTAAATCAAGCTAATCACTGGATGTGTGACATGTGGCCGGATTGTGACTGTTGGATTGGCTTCTGGATGGTTCTAATTTATAATGCCATATTCATTTGGCATTATTCAAAGAGTCACTTTTGGTTAGGGTTTTCCATTCCTTCTCTGTGTGTGCGCGAGCGCACCATTTGAAGGATTCATTTTTGTATTCGTTTAATCTCTCTATAAATCCTAATCAAATTCTTGATTTGAGGAGGTGCTTTGTAGTAGAGTGATTCCTTTGTGGAGATACTTTGAGTGAATGTCTATTTGAAGTTGTTCAAGCTGCTATCTAGTTGATTTTGATATTTTAGGCTCGATCCGAGTGAATCAGCTGTTATATTGTGAGAGATAAGTGTTATGTTACTTTCTTTGTCATAATTTGAACAATTCTGTAACCTTTGTTGCTATTTTGGGCATTATAGTGGAATCAAGCATAATCCATAATATTGAATACTCAATGGGGGATGTAGATGTTAGAAACAGTCACTGAACCTCCGGAGCTTAGACCGAAACATATCGACCGTGTTCTTTAAATTCTGCACTTTATTTTTTAGTGAACAAACTTTGTATTTTCTGTTCTTGATCTTATATCGTGTGTCCTGCCCTAACAAGATATTATTTCTCCAACAAAAAAACATTTATCATTCTCACATTCTGATTTTACAAGTTCATTAATTGGTTCTTCACTCTCTTGCATTGTGCTTTGATTTGGATTGGTGAAGCTGTTGAAACTAGGTATTGTAGAGGGTAAATCGGTGATTGAGAGGGAAATTGATGGGTTTTATTGATGGAAGCAATGGTCACACCGTCTTGCTCATGCCATTTTATTGATGGGGGAAAATTGGTATTTGTGCTGACGTCGGTTGCCTGAAGAAGAAGTTTAGAGCCCCGTTTTCTTTTATTTTTTGTTTGATTTTTTAATTTAATTTTTTAACTTATTTAATGTGAGGAAAAATGTAAAGTACCATTTGTCAAAATTGATCAAATTTTAATTTCTGATCATCCATTTAGACTGTAACTGCTAATTTATCAAATGTTTGAAACCTCTTTCAGTAAGATTTGTAGATTAGGGTAATATCTGCAAAAAGTGAAACTTTAAGGACTGTTGCTGCAATTCTCCATTTTCAAATTATGATATGGTTGATTGAGGGCATGTTCGAGCCCATTCTTTAGGTATAATACATTTTGAAATAGTAGATTGGTAGAAAAATGCGAGTTTAAAAATGAAGGAAAATTTTTGAAGTCGCGTATAACATTATTTTATTGAAAAATGTGTAGTTAAAAAGAATAGAGTTAGAATGATCAATTATGTGATAGGAGCCAAGCCTCTTCTTCCTTCCCAATTAAGCAAAACAAAATATCAACAAAAAGGAAAAGAAATAATAACGAAAAATCAAAACCAAACGCCGGATGAAATTTTCATTCACCCGAAGCTCCCGTTGACTACAATTTTCTATATTTATGAATTAATCCAAATCTATTATCCCCCAATTCCGATCCACTACCACCTACATGGCGACTTCGACGGCGTCTACCACCAACATCATGCTCGCAATCTTCGAGAAGAAAACCAATTCTCTAGATATTTACCGGCCGCTTCGCAACTTCATAGTCATCAATTACTCGGAGCGCGAAGCCCAGAATTTGGAGGACGATCTCCAGACGCTTAAGGAGCTTCGATCAGATATTGAACGAGGCCCATCCGATTCTTTTCCCGCACGCCGTGACCTCCTGCAAAGTTATTTTAAAGCCCTTTGTGCAGTCGAGTCCAGGTTCCCCATTTCTCCCGATAAGGATCACATCAATACTGTATCGTTTACTTGGTTCGACGCGTTTAAGAATAAACAAAAGGCTTCTCAACAGAACATCCATTTAGGTAATTTTTATAAATTACATATAATTTGATGGGTTTTAGATTTGTAGTAGAACTCTTTAATGCCATATTCTTGGTCTGGGAGGAATACACAAGTTTTTTTGGTTTATTTAGTAGTACAATTGTTTTTGCTTGAAGTACAAAGCACTTGTGCTATAGTATAGGTTGGAAATAAGCTCTGGCTTGCTTAGTGCTCCGCATTTATCTGACTGAGAAAAGAAAAGAGCAGTAAAGTTTTTCTTAAATTCATGGACCACAAAACATTGATGATAAACATGCTATGGAAATGTATCATTAATTCTTGGAAAAAATTTCTGCGGAACTTTGGTATTGGAGTTGTTTCTTTTCATGTTAGAAATGCTGAATGCATGGTAATATACACTAGTGTTAACCCTATATGCTCTAGAATTAGCAACTTGGATTTAAAAGTTTGTTTATTTAATTTGTATAGAAAAAGCTGCGGTGTTGTTTAATTTGGGGGCAGTGCACAGTCAAATGGGTCTGAGCTTTGATCGATCTTCTGTGGAGGGGAGGAGGCAGGCTTCACATTCATTTATAGCAGCAGCTGGGGCTTTCGCGTTTCTGAGGGACAATGTGGCAATGAAAGCGTCAGTGGGAAGTTCGACCACTGTGGATGTGTCAGTGGAATGTGCAGGAATGTTGGAGAGACTGATGCTGGCCCAGGCACAGGAATGCGTGTACGAGAATACCATAGCAAAGGGGAGTAGTCCTGGGGTCTGTGCAAAGATTTCAAGACAGGTTTTTTTTTTTTCCTGGACTTCTCTTTCAGTTTATTTGGTTTTCTTTGTAGAATTTGGACTGTTGCTGATGTTTTGAGGCTATACTAAAATCGCATATAGGAGTTTTTTGACATTAATTTTTCGTGAATGTACACTTGGCACATCTAATTCTTTTTGAAAGAACATAGATTTTATCGATTACATAGTACATTCTGTTCATAATTTATTTCATCTGATCCTGAATTCGGTTTACAAAATCTAGTGTGTGGGTGTCATGGTCCTGACTGTATTTAGTAATATACCTGAATGAAAAGATTGGAGAACATTGTCGGATGGAAAGTTTGCAATTCAGATGAGTTCTTAATTTTTGATAATTCTCTAAGCAAAATGACGTGATCTAGTAAAACTAAGCAATTGTATGGATGTATATGTTGTACTGAAAGATTGAAGTCATGAAGGCACAGTAGAGTCCAGTTGTTTCAGATAAATTTTATCTTGTGTTTTGCAGAAATGGATTGATTCTTGAGCACTTGAGTACCAAAGGAAAAATTCACACATGAATTTTCAAACCTGAAATTGGATTTTTCTCCTCGATTATTTATCCTAATTCTAAAAATATGCTTCAAACACAAAACTTCTCTTACCATAATTTGAGACCAGCTTTCCCATTATGCTTGATCAGGCATGTTGCTCTGTGTTCATTTTTGACTGAAGCCCTTCCAATTTCTTTAATTTTATGCATTTGATATCCTGTTTATGTGAAATCCTCAGTTCTTTTCTTCTACGTTGTAACACCAGAAAAATGATCTTGTGAAATTTATCGCAATCAAGTTAATATTGATGATCTTGTCTAAATTGAATATCATAATTGTGCGAATTGATTTGCTTAAATATTATCCCTCAATTTATTATAAGGATCTGTAGAGTTGGCTTGAGAGCAGCTTCTGTTGAAAAGGAGCAATGTAATTCTGGGAATTGCAGGCTGTTCAGTTTATGTTACAATACTGCTGTTCCTAAACCTTTTGGAGTTGACTACAAATTTCCTCAATCTCTCATATGTGTGAAGTATGAGCTCAATTACATGGCTAGCAGCCTAACACCTGCTTATGGTTATTGATATAACATTATGGAAGTGTTATTTTCCATAGAAATTGTAAATATCAAAATTTATGCTGTGCGGCATACGATATTTAACCCTTTTTTTTTTCACGTTTATCTGATGATCAATTCAAATGGTAGGTTGGGCTGTATTATGAAGAAGCTTTGGGAGCACTGAATAATGCATTTTTGAACCAACATTTTGATAAGGCCTGGATAGCCCATGTTCAGCTAAAGGCTGCCTTATTTTATGCAGAGGCCTGCTATAGATATAGTTTAGAGCTGCATGAGAAAGATGAGATTGCTGAGGAAATTGCACGTCTGAAGTGTGGGGTTAACGCTTTGTCTGAGGCAAAAAAGTCATCCCCCAAGGGGGCAGCTCAGCAGCTCTCGGATGCAATCACTAAATTAGAAGCTAACCTGAATCGAAACCTGGAGAGGGCTGTGAAGGAGAATGATAGAGTCTACTTAATGAGGGTTCCTCCTGCTAGTTCTTTACCTCCACTTCCTACTTTTTCAATGGTGAAGCCTATGCCTATGAATGAGGTGCTAGATGCTAGCAAGGATAAGATGTTTGCAAGTCTTGTTCCTGATAGCAGTGCAAAAGCTCTTTCTAGGTACACTGAAATGGTTGATGATGTTATTAGGACTCAAGCTGAGAAATTGCTGCAGGGAAGTGAACTAGCTCGAGTGAGATTGAAGGAAATGGACTTGCCTGATTCAATTCTTGCTTTGGAAGGAAATTCTAATCTGCCTCTAGCTCTAAAAGAAGATGTAGAGGCCGTACAGATTTGTGGGGGGCCAGCTGCCTTGGAAGGTGAGCTACAGCAACTTAAAGATTTAAGGAGGGTTAACCAGGAATTGTTAGTTCAGACTGAGGAGCTATTACAGAAAGAGGCTACAGAGGATGCACAATTTAGAACTCAATTTGGAACACGGTGGACAAGGCCCCAATCTAGCACCTTAACAAAGAACTTGCTAGACAGGTTAAATAGGTTTGCAGCAAATTTGAAGCAAGCTGCAGAGAGTGATGCTCGGATTGAGAGATCTGTGAGAGAACATTCAGCACTCATGTCTATTCTTGATCGTCGTCCGGTGAGTTTTTCGAGATAGTTATATGAATTATATTTACCTTGTTCTATATTCAAAATTTGAAGCTAATTTTATGATAAACATAATTTGTCTAGGCAAGCAAGTTGCTTTATTTGTTTTGGGGTGTATCATTATTAGTTTACTATCAAGAAGTGGATTTTTCTTTCAAAATTCTTCAGGAATGTGAGTCGTCTTTTCACCTTTTTTCTATGGGTAGAGAGTAATTGGTGTCACTGAACGTTTTCTTATAATACTTGTAAATTAAGGTCTAGTTACTGTCCATAGTTTGATAAGTGGTGGAGAATTCATCAAGTCATGGATCTTTTCCCACCTGTTCAACAACATATGGCCTTCAGTTTTTTTGTTGGACCTTAGTGGTTGTCAGTTGACTGTACAAGTTTTGACCTTTTGTTTTGAGTACTTCATTCTTATTTTAGCATGTAACCAGATACCGTTATTATTTTCTATCCACCGATATATAGTGTATTGTGCTGTTAAATGTCATGGAATACCCATTTCTCAAAACTACCTTCAAAAATAACATTAGTGGATAGTGGTCTATCAACTAGTTCCTTGATCAATTTATAGATGTCAATCTTGTTGTAATATCAAATTTTCAACTTTGGTATTGCATACTGGATAATTTAAATTTTCTTCAATTTTAGACACTACATCTCTTTCGTATCCCCAGTGAAGCTAATATACCATAATCCTCATGTGGGTGCATTTTGGTTTTTGATAGATAGAATCAGCCCTTCCAACTCTGGCAAGACCAATAATGTCTTTGGATGCCACCGAAGATGCTATAGTGGGAGCCCTGAAACAAAGCTTGGTAAGTTCATCTTGTTGAGGTTATAACATGCATGGTGGTTGATGATTGTATGAATATAGGCTTCAGCATAATTATCCTCTTATATAAATCATTTACATCTTGATGGAACTTTTTTAGAATTTGCTAAATCTTTGAAAATGGATACATCTATTCTTTACATTTGCAGATGCCTTATCATACGCAATTACCACCCCCAACTTCTGGGATTTACCAGTCATGATTTGTATAGCCGCTAGCCAGTTCAGTGCACTTTAGTTAACCAGTGACTTGAAATATTTTCCAAATCTTGTTCTGAAACATTAATATTCCTGCATATGTTCATATGTATATGTGTAATAAATGGAATTACAGCCATGTCAATGCTTGCTGAGTCAATTTATGATATCATCATTTTTTTTATGGTGATAAAAACGACGTGTTAAAAGGAAGTAGGTGACACTGTAAAGCAACACTAAATAACAGATTCTTAGATTTATAAATAAGAGATAGAATAAAATTCCACATTTGATCACGGTCGTCTTAGGGGACTTCTCTCACTCGATTTTATCAACAATCTTCTTATTGCATTTAGCTTATTTGTGGAGAGTCTCTTCAAATTAGTTGTCAATATTTGCAGAGGAAATTGGAGACTCTTGGTACGGAAAGGGCAAGTCTTGAAGACATGTTGAAAGAGATGAAGAGGAAGGTACGATGAAACTAATACTTTGGCCATAATATATTTAATATATCTAATGTTGTGTGCTGATGGGAGTTGGAATTTCTTTGCATATCTTATGCGATTTAAGTATTATAGCCCTTTTGATGTCGTAGTAATTCTCCTCCTGGCTTTTAGAACATTTATTTATTTTATTTTTTTTATAAATAATTAGGAAATTTCATTAATAAAAAAGAATACACAAGGAGTGTATTATCAAATTCCAAACTAGCTTGCTATCCTTGGCTCGAAGTTTTCTCCTCGAATAATTGTGGTCTTTATTGAATTCTCATGGTTTAGCCTTTTGTACTTGAGGGTTGGAGCTAGCACATTGTTGCATTATTGGATCATTGCCAAAATGTGGCTCTATAGTCATGAACTTTGTGTGATGCAAATGGAGTGAAAAAAAAAAAATCATCTAGCTTACCCAAGTTTATTGTGAATAAGGCTTAGGTTGTTGGTGGTGTTTTTTTGCTGCTTGATATCTTAATTTCTTGGTGCTCGTATCTTTTTGATTGTACATATCTAGATTCGTATTCGCAGTAAGTTTCACAAAAACTGAAAACCTTTGAAAAGTCTTCAATACCCTTCGATATAGAAGTGCAATGGAAACCTTGGGATGTTTTAGACATGAATGGGCTCTTTGCCTGTTGAATACTGATTCAATTTTATATTACATAGGAAAAAAAAGCATGTTTATGCTAACATTTACGGAAAAGGTTTAATGATATTGATTGTTCTGGAATTGAATAGAATTACTTTTGCTGGAACTTTAACATTTGCTAAATTTTCATCTCCACGTCTTTGAAAAATGATGCACGACGGAATGTGCTAAAGATTTTGAACCATGGACCATGGCTACGTATCTATTTGCTTTGGTTATAACTTGTACACGTTTTGTATTTCTAAGGAGTATGTGATGACGAATGTAACAATTTCATAACGAATTAATGAAGAGCAAGAGAAACGAGAAAGAGAACTTAGGAGAGAGAATTTGAAGGAAGAAATATAGGGCGACAAACTCGGGGTAATTTGGTGTATAATACATTTTGGAATAGTAGATTGATGGAGAATGTGTGGTTAGAAATGAAGAAAAGTTTTTGGTATGTGTGTAATATTATTTAATTGAAGAATGCTTAGATGAAAAGAAGAGAGAAAAATATATTTTAAAAAAATGGGGATCAAACATGGGCGTAATTGTATTCAAATATTCAAGGTCTCTATAAACGAAAGCTTAAACCCCCTTTTATAGAAAAAGGTTTTTCAATCTAAACAAACTTGTAAAAAATATTGAAATAATGACAAACTCCTAGTAGATAAAACTACTAAAATCTAGATTAACTTAAATTTTACTACTTTCTAGTCTTTCGCCTTAAGTAGGTTGTAGCTATTTCCATGTTGCATCATTCTTACCCGATTGGAAAGAACTCAGACTTCGACAAGGTATTGATGTCTTATAGCTCTACATCCAATTGACAGAACTCATCTTCAATAATTCAAGTAGCATCACTAGGCAATGATTTTTCTCTCTACTGTTCCACATCATCCACATTCATTTATGTACTAAAGCCTCGCAACAAGTGCTTCACCTTCTACTGGGTACTCTACTCTATCGCCATCACTAGCATCCTCCAGCTCGGACATCTCATCTATAACGCCCCAAAAATTTGACAAACGCTGGAGCGTTACCAAAAATTCAATTTCTTCGCAGAATGATAAAATAATATTCTTTAATAAAAATATAATTGAAATATCCATACATTTAAATTTGAATCATAAAATCGTGTCTTAAAAAAAAAAAAACTTAAAACATTTTCAACTAATAAATTCAATACTACTGTTATTGAACAAAACAAACTACTAAAATTAAAAGCAGTAAAACTTAATATTTTCGTATGTCGAAATTCCTTGGCAATCCGCTACACCTCACCACGCTCAAATCGACCCGAACTAGCCTATAAAAATTTGTAAGAGTGAGTATTTTAAAAATACACCCATTAAAATACGTGCCATTTTCTTTTCAAAAAAAAAAATGTTTTATTTCACATTGTATTCCTGGTTTAATATTGCAGCATCTAGGCATATATACGGGCTGCCTAACTTTTTGTGTTTTCTTTCTGATTTAAAGTGATAGTACACTCCCTGTGTATTACGCTTATTAATAAAATTTGATTACTTTTCAAAAAAAAAAAATACGTGCCATTTTCATACGCAATTATATAACAATAAGATAGACAATTCATACCACATTTCTCTTTATGAAGTATATCGGTGATCATGCGAGATACCCATCATTTTTCATTTTGAATTCCCAGAGGATTTCATATTTCATTATAAAGAACTCAAAAAAGTTCACATTCCGTTAGGTCGAACCTGAAGGTCCACTGGCAATTCAGACATAAATTATTGAACATAAAAGTATATGGAAACATGCCACTTGCACAAAAAGTATTTTACCTCGATAAATATAATGAATTTTCTTTTGAACGAAATATGAATGCACGTTTCAAATTCTTTTCTCAAAAATGCTGCTTCGCCAAATATGGGTAAGCGTGTGTGTATATATATATATATATAATGGTTGCAAATTGGCTCCCCGTTTTCTGGTTTCAAAACAAGTACAAAAACTTTCTGAAATTTTTTGTAGGTAAAAGCTAGGGAACTTTGTGTTATATATATAGGTTTAGGCTAGAGTAATTGATAAGTTTTATGTTAATCAAAATTGATTTGATTTAATCCTAATTAAATTATCATTATCATTATCCATACATGCATTTATAAATAAGATAACGTAATGCAGATGTTCGCATAAGTTGGACTCCTAATTACATTAGATATGAGGCCCATTATTTTATACAAACAAACAATTAAACTCTTATTTGGTTTCTATAAAAATAGTCTTTTATTATGTTTGATTTATCTCAAATTGAGAGTAGTGGTGGAGGGCTACCATTGGATTAGTAAATGCGAAAGATTTACCTTAGGTCTTAAGCAATAAAATATTTGTGCTTAATTATGATTAAGACTTAAATTCTACTTTAACTAAACTAACGGGGGAAAACGAATTCTAGGATAAAGTGATGTCTAATTACTAACAAAAGAAATGATTCCTTAAGATTCATTTATCTATAACTCTTTGATCGCTCTAAATTGGTTTTATCTAATCCAAATTGACTTTTTCTCAAATCCATGATGATCCATTTAATAAGAATTATCCAATGAGCCTAATATTGATATACTAAAACTCGCTCTATCAAAATATAATGTTTGACCCAAAAAATAAGAATTTAAAACATACTTCACTTTAATCCCTCAACTTTCAAAATAATAAGATATAATATATAGAACAAATAAATTTTTTATTCTAAAATTCCAGGGTGGTACATCATCACTATCACTCTCACTCTATGTCACCACTTCTCCACTGTTACTCTGACTTGTGTTTATTTTTGCTACCAACTTCATCTTTTTCTCTTGGTCCCCATCACTCCTATTATCATTACCCCACTTCGGTTACCAAGGAGGATTGGAATTCGAAGAATACCTTTTCGCTCTTTTTCTTTTTATTATTAATTGTCTCTCCACCTTCATAGACATATGCACCATATCCTATAACTCCTCATAATGTTGTAACTCTACTACATTGGCTATATCCTTATTTAATCCGTTCAAAAATTTGGCCATCGTGGTCTTCCTATCCTCTTTAACATTAGCCCTAATCATAGCTACCTCCATCTCCTTACACCTCCATCTCCTTGAACCTTAGCTAAGGAAACTTAAAAAAAAAAAAAAAAAAAAGAGAAGAAAAAACTGTGTTGGTGCACTAAGTTAATGCATTAAACAATTCTTGAATGTTCTTGCGTGATTTTTGGATGTGACTAACTCAAAGAATATGATGGAAACTCAATGAAGAAGACACAAGAAGAATTGGAACTAGAAACATAGGAAAGATAAAGAACAAAACCTGATTTTAGAGCCAAAGATCTGATACCAACTTATGTGAATATAGTTGTAGGATGTAGCCTGAAACCCACAAAAGATTCAATAAAATCCCAAGAAAGCTAAAATCAGAGTCATGTAATCTTGACCCAATGATTTCTTGAACCAATAACCAAGGCTTAAAGGGTTGAACGCTACAATGATTGGAAATCTTTGATAAGTTCGGATTAGTTCAATTAAGAACAAGATATGAAAGCGAAATCTCTCAAATAATGTCCGTTTTTCTACTATGAATAAAGCTATATATATAGGCTATAACAAAGAAACTCTAAACTCGTAAAACATCAAGAAAACCTCAAACAAATAGTGTTCTAAATGAAAAAGGAAAAATTAAACCGCCTTCAAATTTTTTTACTGTGCGCGCATTGTTTAATTGATTTGGCTACGAGTTGAACTTTTGCTTTCGTGCGTGCCCAACCTGTTTTGCCTTCACTCATGCATCACTTTCTGGCTACCCTCCGGCTCTGTCTTCTAACTTAGCTTGAATTAAGCCCTTGTTTGGCCCTTTTAAATTAAATCTCATTTATCTCTTTTTATCAACTACACATTCTTGAATAAAATAAAATTACACAAACCTAAAAAAATTTCCTTTTTTTTTAACCACACATTGTCAAAAAAAATAATATTATTATTCTCATTATAAATTGAAATAATGGAACCCAAACAGGGGCTAAGTGCACTAAGGTTGGTTCTTTTTTCATGTCTATCATAAAACTTTGTGTATTGCTCGTTGCACTCGAACTCTTGGCCCACATAGCTTGGACAAGTCCTTGCATGACTTCATTGATCCTCTTTACTCTTGATCTCGTCATTGGTCCATCTTCAACATAAAATGCATTCTTGCTAGCTTGCCTTCCATGATTATCGTCATAGCCCGATCAAAGTTCGGGTAAATCGGTGGTTTATGATTAAAAAATTGGCTAATTGACTAGTTTTGATCGGACATCAAAAAATTTTCCTTTTAATTTTCAGGGTCCAAAAAAATTGAACCGTAAACCTCTACTAACAAGAAAAACTATCAAACCATTGGAACCAAAAACATTTTGTTGTCTCTTTTGTTTAATAAGCTATATCGAACTCATCAATAATTTACTATTTTCTAAAAGTATTTTGATAAAAAATTATAGTTCAATATTTTACTTCATTTTGTAATACCAAATTATTATTTTATAGACTTGGACCTTGTTTGAAACCTATTCTTTAAAAAATCAATTTTTCCCAAATTCATTTTCAATCTAACATTCTCCGAATAAAATAATTTTACATGTAAATCCAAAAGTTTTCCTTACTTTTTAACCACGCATCCTCCAAAAAACCATGATTACAAAATCATTTTTTTCCAAAATATGAGGATCAAACAAACCCTTACTATATATAGAAATATTATTTTTAGGCTGATCATTAAAAACAGAGATTTTAGCTGGATCAACTGAAATGTCTTGGGGAAATTAATGAACCCCTTGTAATTGTAGGAAGGAACACTTTCTTAAGTTTAGCATACAATTTCATAGAATTAAGAGTAAGAAAGACCTATATATGGTGATCCAAGTGTGCCTCTCAGGACCAACTATATATTAAGATATCATCAAAATAGACCCCAAGACATTTCCCAATGAAAAGTCACAAGTCACAGTTCATGACCTTCATTAAAGTACTGGGCGCATTAGACATTCCGAAAGGTATAACTAACCACTTGTACAAACCATTCTGAATTTTACATATCGTTTTCCATTCATCTCTTATCTAAACCTAATTTGATGATAATCACTCTTATCAATTATATAAGACCACAAAGTTCCTTCCATGTCTTCCAACATGTCCTCAATGTGCAGAATAAGAAATTGATAACAATGATTTTATCAATGTGCTGATTATCGATACACATATGATAGGAGCTATCTTTCTTAGAGGTAAGTAAGATGGGGACCACACAAGGACTAATGTTGTGACGAAAAAAGCTTTTATCTAGTAAAGCCTCAATTTTCTTATTTAGCTCGACTCGCTTCGTGGTCATCCCGTAGTGGGGATGATTCGGTACCAAGGATTGGATTGATAGCGTGTCGAATATCTCGCATAGGAGGGAGCTCATTAGCTAGGTGAGCATGGGTGATATTGCTAAACTCCTCTAGTAAAGGAGTGACCTCAAGTGAAATGCCAATGTATGCATCAAAAGAAGATTGCGAACAAGCTTTGGCAACTAAAGCAAACATCAGCCGAGTGTGACCTTTATGTTGTTATAGACAATCTCAAAAGTGTTGTCACACCTAAGATGCTTAACATTGTGATGGTAAAGTCAGGGCCATTCCAAAAGGATGTGAGCATCATTAATTGGTAGGATATCACAATAAAAGTTTTTTGATAGAACTGGCCTAACTTAAGGTGCATAAAATAGCAATAAGTGATGGGTAATGAAGTCTAATCAACCCAAGCCACCCGCTGAGTTAAAATGGGTTATGTACTAAAACATGGTCGAGGGTTTTGTCTATAGACGAGACGTACTTCTCAGTGAGCTTTGCTTCCATTTTCCCACCCATTGATATGATGTCCTATGCATTCGAGTGCACATATAACGGTTTGTCAATAGCATTTAGTAGATTTGAAAAGTTCCATTTTGGCGAACGAATGCACTAGTAGTAAGACATTTGGTACCAAACGAAGTACTCTTCGATAGAGTCAAGCCAGTCAAGAAATGTTTCGGGGTCTAGGCGACTATCAATTCAAAAGTATCTACCTTAACTTCTCGAAGTAAAGTCATCGACAAGGTCCCTATGTTGTTCATGATGTGGGGAGGGGGGTTATGTCGAGTAGGATTATTATTGATAAACGGGTCAAGATGTTCTGGATTGTGGATGTAGTGCCTAGGACCAAGATTGCATGGGTTAGGTACTATGCCACCTGAATGGATTTCTTGAACTTGACAAATAGGTGTATATTTTGATTTAGGTAAAGGATTCAATCAAATCATTTGTAAGATGTTTTCTCGGATTTCGACATGTTTTCTTAGCCCTTAGGTGGTGGATAAGAACTTCAAGTTCAGCTGAATCAAATTTCACCGTCGTGTCAGTCTAAAAATTGGCAACATGTGAGGGCATCATGAGACTGTTCAAGGTTTTTTAAGATTCATTTTTTCCGTAGAGTAGTTCAGTGACGGGGAAAAATAATTTTATCTGGTTAGATTAGCAACGGATTTAGGATATTTTTGTATTTGTGATGATTATGTATTTCAATGTTTTTCTATTATTTTTTTGGAATTAAAATGAAATTCAACTCGGGAACAAGAACACTTATATAAGAGTGAAGTTTTCATAAAGCAAAAATAAACCCTTAGCAACACGAGAGCTAACCAGGAAGGACAATGGCGTCTTGCAGAGCAATAGCTGGCATGAGTGCCAATGGAAGCAGAAACCAATGGAAGTGTGAGTAGACTTGTAGCACTTGTGAGTTTTTTGAAATGTGTGGATAAAAAGTAGATTAGTGTGTATAAAACATGAGCCAAACATACGCTTTATTTGATATATAGGGACTATCATAAATCTTGTTGAGTAAACATTATAGTTTTTATTTTTTAAAGAAAAAGAACAAATTTTCCTGTTATACAAGCTTCTGGCATTTAAAAGTTGTCATTAATCTGATTTGATACTGTTATGGATATTTAACATTGTTATTATGTATGCCCTGAACTTAGATTTTGCTATCTACTATTAAATTTAATATGTCATTTGGCAAATTCTTTTATGGTGTGTCTTTCAGGATGATATATTACCCAAGTTGATGACTTCCACTGGCTCCTATGAGGATCTTTTCAGAAAGGAGATTTCAAAGTATGATCACATTTGTCAAGAAATCGCTCAAAATCTTGTCGCACAAGAACAACTGCTGATGCAAATTCAGGTATCTATTTTAGTTTCTCATGTATAGGATTTCATTTTCCAGCTGTATTCTCTAATGAAAACGGTCTTCTACTTTAAACTTTTATTTGATGTCGGCATGTCTAGTTAAATGTTTTGGTATGTGACATCATTTTTCTGTTATATTTCGAATAGTGATTCTGGACTTCAATGCCAAATATAATAACTAGGTTACCTTCTCTATAATCTGAACCATTTTTTTGAATCTGATTTTGCATTTAAAAGGGAATAAAGGTTTGAGACTTGAAGGATATTTATGCTAATGAAAGATTGCGGTTAAAATGCATTTTTGTACGGACATGAGCGATAAAATTACCAGGTTTACAAGTTAGGAGATCTAAATTTTGTAATAGCAGGATAAGAAGTTGTACAACATGGAAAATGTAAGCCTTGTTTGGTGGCTGGAATGGCGTAGAATGTAAAGGTTGTTTAACCCAGGATACAGTTCTAGCCAAACAGAAGACTGGAAACTCCTTTCCCAGCAGTTGATTTGATTATATAAGTATGAAAGAAATAAGGAATGTATGTGACATCACCATGAACACCACCCTCTTCTCTAGATTTACACGACAAAATCATCCAATATAACCAATAAAGAAGATCAAATTATCAACTGTCAAAAACCACCAAGGCACTCTAAGATCCTTTTTCAAACCTGCTCCCATTTGGAGTCAAGATATAGATAAATAGTTATATCCCATTGCATTAAATCACAAGTTTTTTTACCGACTCATTCTTCCATGAATTGCTGAAAATAAAAAGTTCTTTTTTAGGATAAAGTTATTAATCAACAAAAAAAAAAAAAAATTGATAATTCTTGTAAGATGATATCATTTCAGAAGTACGTCTATTTATTAGAAATCCTGTCAACACAAAATTAATCTGTGAAGATGCATCTTTTTGATTTTAAATCAATTGATGAAATTAACAATAGGGTTGCCATCACTGTTATAACAAAATGAAAAATGCACATTTGGCTATAAATCAGTTTCAAAGGTAACTGAAGATTGAGAGGTGTTTTGGGGTTGCAGACTGCAAAAGGTGGGAAAGGGCTCGGGTTTTTGCAGATGATGGGGAAGGTGATGGGATGTGAGTTTGTGATGGAGATAGTTTTGTTTGTGTGTACATAGATGGTGTCTTTGGGTGGTGGTGGGTGCAATAAGGGATGTGGTCAGCAGATGGTCTTGAAAGAGAGAGGACATTTAGGGGCTATGATGCTTGGACTTGGGTACCTGTACTATCTAAGTATGGATCTTTCTTTTCTAAAATTTAGGACGACATGACTAAAAAGAGTCCAAATTTTGGACA
>CAIGRQ010050500.1:0-12623 GCA_903798375.1 Fraxinus sp. D2006-0159
GAAAATTGAAATAAAAACATAAAATGTTTAATTGTAAAAATAAAAATAAAAAATTGGAAGCAGGGGGGGCACTTGCCCCCCTAAGCCACCTCCTAGGTCCGCCCATGCTTGCGTGTTTCAAGCGAACAATCATCATCTTAAAGGATAAATAGGAACAAGTGATAAGTATCAGGTAGCTCAATTTCACGAATTTCTTTGATAAGAAGTTAACAGGTGCATAATTTCCTTTAACAAAAGTTGAGATTCCATGTCTAACGATCGAATTGAAAAAGATTTAAAAATCAAGACTTGTCCGTAAATCAAATTTGCGGGACCTTAAATTATTCATAATTGACATTTTCTCAATGCAATGTCATTTTCTTCCACATAATATCACGGTACAATTACTGTTTATGATAAACATTTAATGCATACGATAAGGATTTAACACTCGATCAAAGTCACATTGATGCACCCATATTATGGCTGTGCTGGAACAAATTAAATCATTAGGGCAATTCTAGTATTTGGACATTTCACAAATTATATAGATTCTTTTGGCTATTGTTAATGTCATATTAGACCTAATATCATTCGTCCTGTGCCGAAGTCAGCACTGCCAGCCAGGGGCGGATTTATTGTGGTGGCAGTGGGGTCAGCTATCCTCGCAGTAAATTTATTTATCCAAGATTTTTCAAGTTTTTCCCAAAAATTCTTGTAATTTTTAATTTTTGTTTTATTTTAGTTTTTTTATTTTTTTTTTGTAATTTGCCCCCACAAATGTTTTCTTCTGGCTCCGTCCTCGCTGGCAGCACAAGTTTAGTCCAATAATTAGCCATGAATTATTCTTGTAATGAAACATAGTTATCAATCTATTGATAAATAGTAAATTACACGAAGACGTGGACATTATAAATTGACCGTTATTCATGAATCCTGCATTATAAGCAGCTTTTACACAGAATGATGATATAGATATGTGTGTGTATATATATATGTATGTATATATAGGACAAGCATATTTATGTTACAATGGAAACTAATATAGAAAAGGCCAAGAGGCTTGGGACTGGGGTGGACCTCCATAACCTTCTCCCACAAGTTTCTCCATCCCTTGTGCTTCATATCCAGTTGTTCCCTGTTGTTAAGCCCATTCCAACAGTACAATATCAACATCAAAGTCCAACTTTGGCATTGAATATGGTAAAATAATAAATTATATTTTCTTTCTGGTAGTTACTTATGAAATTAATTAATTTGAGCAAACAAGTTATAGGATGGATGTAGAATTGACAATTATTAGGAGTCGAAAGAAATCATTGGATTAATTTTCATTCTTGAAAGATTAATTAAGCAAAATATGAACAAGATTAAAGAAGAAAGGTATGTGCCCGTATGTGCACAATTTTCCAGTCGATCCCCATTCAATCATGTCATCAATCCTGAAATAGTTTTACCTGCATTGCTTCGATAGCTTCTGCCTCCGACGAGTTGAAATCGTAGAATAAACTTGCTGCTGATAGTTTCATTGAAAGAAACTAGAGGAAAGATGTATCAATAAAAATTAAATTTAAAAGTGTAAACTAAGATGTATTATATATAACTAGACTGACACAGTAATTTGAAGCATAATAGAATTCTTGATGAATATAAACTTACATCAATTTGATTTTGCAGTGACCTGACATAATTTATGATCACATCCAACATCATAGCCATCCCCATTGTCTGCAAAAGTCAAAAACATTTTTAACTTTTCCCAATAAATTTGGGCGACTGCGTTAATTATTAAAATCCTCAAAATCAGTAGGTGTTCCATGATCATATGGGGAAGATGAAAAGAGCTGAAAATGAAGGATGTAGATGGGTTACCTTGTAACACCCTGGAACTAGGTCTTGCAAGCATCTCAGCTTTTCATTTATCTTCTCCCTTCGTAACTATTTCATTACACAAAAATCTTATTTATTTTATTTTTTAATAATGCTTGACAAATTATGTGCATATGTGTGTGTGTATGAAGTGTAAACATGCAAGGATTTTCTTCTACTGAAATTTGTAAATGAAAAATCAATCACCAAAACCAACCCTTTCGGCCAAACTGTGGCTATCAGTAGCTTGCCCTCTCTTTGCTCTGACATGAACAACTTCCCTAGGTTTCTGAGAGTCTTTCTCATTGATTTTCTTTCTCTTCTTTCCACCACCATAATTCTGTGATCATATCATAAATATTAATAATAGAAATTCAAGATCTTGTTTAAAATAAAGGGACAAGAAACTTAAGAGAGAAGAGATATATATACTACATAGTTAATTTTGCTGGACTTGTTAGCTCCAACTGAACCAGTTCCAGATACTGATGGAGAGTACTTAAGCAGCATATCAGATTCTGGCGCAACGTTTATGTTATTGCATCCATGGCTTAAACCTCCATCTGATATTGGAAAGAAATTAAGAACTGCAGGATCATACACTGGAAAGTCGGCAGGATGAATTGTTCTTGAATCTTCCTCTTGGAAAGTCATAGAAATTAGTTGAGATTGATGATCAGAAAACCCTCCATTATACAAAGGCAAATTTCTATCAAACTTCATGTTGAAACCCTCCATTTCACTCAGGTTGTTTAATAATTCCATGCTGTTTGAGTTCATTTCTGGGAAAGAAGGTTTAGGGTTCTGAATGCCTACAAAAAACTCTGCCATGAAATTTGAGAGTTCAAATGAATCCTTTTAGGTTTTCATATGATACGTTTAGATAACAACTTTATATAAGATTTTGCTCAAGGTTGATATTTTGATTGTACAAATCCCTTCGGCATAACAAATTTTTAGTTATGATGAAATAATGTACACCAAGAATTGCAGAATGTACAACTATATTTGCATAATTTGATACAGAAGAAATAATATTAATGATTTATTTTCTTTATGTGGATGTAAATTGTTAGTGGGTCCACATCCAAACTGATATATCTAGTAAGTGGGACCATCTCACGTCTTTCATTAAGTATGGTACAAAATAAGAATGATCATAATTATTTAGCACTGACTTTTAGAAATGACAGGATATATATAATTCTGGCAATTAATGACTCCTTTTCATCACTGATAGGAATTGTACTCTTGAAATCGAAATGACAGGGTAATAGTGCTAAATATGCTACATACACGTGTCTTAAAATTCGTTTGACATTTTTTTTATTTTTAATTTTATTTCTTGAAGAAAAACATTTTCATAAAACATTCAAAAATATTAAAAAAATAATAATTTCTGAATTTTAGAAGTAATTTTTGATTTTTTAAAAATTTTGTCAAACGAATCTTTAATGTAATGAAGGTGTTACAATTAAAAGAATGGAGGTTAGTTCAATATAGACCCTGTTTGAGCCACCTTTTTCTTCTCTAAAAATGAAAAATATGACCGTTATCCATCACATCAAATCGTCAATTTTGAATTTATATCTCTTGTGTAGGGTTCAATAACGACTATATTTTTCATTCTCATTCTAGAAAAAGGTGGTTCAGACGGGGCCATAATTTGATAATATGGTTACTAGAATGACTTGGATCAAGTTAACATTTACATGTTGAGAAATGACTAAACAAAGGGCAAAATGGCCTCAACAACAGCATGTGATACATCTACAGTGGTCCAATATACGTTGCAGATGTGTGTCTAAGTGCATAATTCCATATATAGGCTCTATTTATTTCAAATTAAAATCAAATTTTAATCTAAATTAAAATCAAAATCAAACAATCAATGTTAACCACATCTTTTATGGGTCCCACAATTTTTCAACCACAATTTCAAAAACTTCTATCACATTCTATTAAAAATCTAATTTTAGTCCCCATCAATTACACCCACATATAATAAGCTCTCTTATTCGCTTATTAGTGAAGGGTTTGTTGGACCTTAGCTCCACGACGGACGCAAACTAGAGATAACTTGTTCAATTGGACTCTCTAGAACTACTGAGATAAACAAACGGCAACCATAATAGATGCATTGAGTGGGCTGAATGCATGATGGATACACTGCGTAGAGTTTCTCATTTTTCGTTCATTTTCGTTCATTCATTGAAAAAAAAAAATTATTGATTTCGTTCGTAAGCCAGTGAATCATAAAATAAGCAGTCCATGATCCTCGATTTTGTTAACCCTTTTTTGTCATTTTTATAGTAGGCTGTGACTGAACTTGTATTTTAGCCCCTGTTTAGTACGTATTAAAATATTCAATCTCATTTTTCTACTCATTTTTAACCACACATTCTTCAATAAAATAATATTTTCATCACGTCAAATAACTTTTCCTTTTTTTTCAACTACATATTCTCCATCAATCTACTATTCCAAAATACATTCTTCCAAAATAATATGGTTCAAACACACCCTTAGTCAATGCACGACAATGAATCACATATTATAGGCGATAAACACGGTATGTGACACATGTGACTGAAGAAATAACAGCAAGGATAGATTTTCAATCCAAAAAGCAATATGGCAATAGGACTATTTATTATGGGGGTGAAAATAGGGGTGGCAACTGAGACGAACCGCTCGTCGGCTCAACCGCTCTACTTGTCAAAAACGAGTCACGAGCCGCTCGGGCTCGTCAAAAAGACAAGCCCGAGCACGAGCCGGCTCGTGGGCGAGCTCGTTGGCTTATTCTAAAAAAAGGCTTATTCTAAAATAAAAAAAAAAAGAGCCACGAGCTCGTGGGCCGAGCCGGACTCTTGGGTATATGGGCCGAGCCGGCTCGGGTTGGCCTATTGCCACCACTAGGTGAAAAGTAGAGCGAGTCATTAGTCGATTCGATTAGTCCGAACAAGCCAAGTAGCGAATCACTCGTGCAAACTACTTGTCGACTCGCACTAGTTAGCTCGCGAGTTGGGCAAGCCATATCGTCAATGGTTGGTGAGTCGAGTTGTCGTAATGAGTAAAAATACAATTATGTAAAAAGAAATTAAAAAATATTTTAAGGAGCCACTCGGACTTGGCTTGTTGCACCAAGAAACGAGCTCGTGGGGTGAGTGAAGCCAGACTTTCGGTTGAGCGAGTCAACAACGATATGCGTAGCATTACTCGACAATTGATAAATTTTGGCACAACCCTTCTTTAATCATTTCTACTCTCTTATTCACCTTTAACATTCTAGTATAGGATACCCTCAGGGCGATGTTTGTACTATTTTTTTTTATTTTTTGGGTTCTTTTACTTCATAAAATTTGCCCAAATTATGGTCATTACAACTCTAATATTTTCGCCCATCGTAAAATAGAGTCTTGGTTTTGCTCATATGTACTCAAATTTGTTTATGGTCAGTCGAGCGCGATTACTTTTCATGCAAATTCCATTAAATATAGTCGACGTGGGACTGTTCTTTTTATTCGTACCCAACTACCATGCATGCCCTTTCCAATCTTTTCCCCTCTTGAATTTGTTGCATCTCCATGCAGTAATTCATTTCCTTTTCGAACTGAACAGTGAAGCATGCAAGAAAATGATTTTAATCTTACACCTAAACTTCTCATCAAATATATAGAAAATCTAACTCAACTTTCCCATTTACAGAAACATATCTTCCACTCGGAATCAGCAACAGTCGTATTCAAATCCATTTAGGTCACTGGTTTGGCTGTATGGGCAACAAGTTCCATTAACTTAGGATAGAATGAGATCAAGTCATTCATTAAGCAATCCTTAGAAGGGAGACAAGTCGATATTGTCTTTTGTACTCGACCTTTCATGCCTGCCTATAATAAAAAATGTATAAATTTCTTTGTTGAACCACCCTAAAGAGATGGCTAGTTATGCTTCATTGAGTCAATTCTTTGTGGACTTTTAGCTCGTGTTCGGTACGCTATTAGATAGCATTTAAAGCGACACGCTTCTTACAATATTTCCAACTTCCGTTTTTCTTTGATCATATTCAGTATTGTCCAGTATATCATATAATTAATATCATTATTAAATACCGTTTATATCATTATTTCAAATTTTGGCAATATTTTTTGTATAAAGTTGTTAATGGGAGGAATCTGGAGATGCACCGAGACATCTCAACTAGGTTGATATCTTCGTAGCATCTTCATCATATGTCCCTCTTAACTATGCATAAATAAATTAACAACCAAAATTAGCAATGTTTACAAGCCATGATGCTAACCATACAAACTAATGAAAACGAAAATTACATCGACGAGACAGGCTAAAAGATACTTGTCCAGAGCAAAAACTAGGTCCCCGTGTTCCACCATTGTTATGAAGTACAATTGACTGTGTGATTTACTAGCTGCAGCTGGATGCTAAGAGCATTCCTTTCTGAAAGGAATTTTTCCGTGTAATATGTGCCAGAGCAAGAAAGACCACTCTGCAAAAACACTTGAAAGTGGGAGTTTTTCCATGTAAGAATTCAAGTAGAAGGGAAACTACGTAAGTTTTACACATGGTGAGGAGAATATGTAACACTTGCGCAAATGGGTAAATCGTCCGCCTGGCACCCACCCCCGAGCATATGCTTCAACAAAAATCATGCAAAGATAGATTAAAACCTATGATAAAATATCCACTCGTAACCCAACAAATTACAGAGTCCAGGGATTGGCGACTTACTCATTCGGTGACTTTGGCCATGGACGTTTCCAAAATGGGTACTATCAGGTCGGGTAAATTCACGACCTATCTGAAAGAGAATCTTGTACTTTTTCGGTGTTTACTTGAAATTGAGAAGTCTAGAATTGATGATTGCGCAAAAATACTAAATCATTTTCTTGAAGCCCATTGATGCAGAACATATTTTTGAAAAATCGGATCAAAACGGAAAAAAGAAAAAGTGCGGAGAGAACGTTCGAATTCCAGTACTCAAAAATTAATTTGTAAAGTTTTAGCACTTTTTTGTCATTTAGTTTATTTCGAATACAGTTTTACCTTTAGTTTGTTTAAGCTAGGTTCTCATTGATTTTAGTCTTATCAAACAAGGTTTTCATGTAAATCCTTATGTATAAAGGTTATCTCATTGTTTTTTATTATTTTTCATTAATAAAAAATCGTGAATTTAATTTTTCATAATTTGGTGGATTACAAAATTCGAGTTTTTAAGGTTTTTGCTTGAATTCCTTGTTTCACGCTATGTGACTCATCCTCTTCATCATAAATTATCCACTGGCCTCAAAATGACTGGACCAATAGGAAATTTCAATTCATTGGGCCTTTTGATACAATCAATTATCTAGAATTGTTTTTTCTCATATAGAATAGTCAATAGTGATAGAGCTTTATCCATGTTTAGATTGGTAAAATTTGAAAATGGCATTAATTTCTAAAATTGATACGGGAAATTAAAATAATCTTAGACGAAATTGACAAATGAAGTTAGTAACCAAATTAGGAATGCTAGAAATGATACAGCGTGTCGTTAATAATTAATTAAACCGACTTTTTCTGGTTTAACTAGAATTTAACAATAGTCAACATCGGAATTTATTTTAGAGTTTAATTACAATACCTACAAATCTCACATTCAAAGTTGACTTAATACGCCAATTATGAGTTATATTGATGAGCACAAACAGGTGGATTCCCATGAAAACAATACAAACTAATTTGATAAACCAATCAAAAGAGAAGAAGAAAACATATAATTGAGCCACCAAAAGATTAAGTTTCTAATGAAATAATTAGGTTTATATATTACAAGAAGAGTAAATACAAAGGAAACATATACTAGAAGGAAACTTAATAACATTACATACAAACTATATATGCTATATAAGGCTAACATCTCCCCTCAAACTCATGATGCTACACCAAAAAATAGCGAGAGTTTGTCAAGCAATAAGTGACTATGAATTGGATGGGACTTCATGAAGAAGTCAGCAAGTTGCAACGATAAAGAAACAAAAGGTAGGAAAATAGTGCCAGTCTGTAGATGATGGTGAACAACATGACATATAATTTCAATATACTTCGTGAGCTCATGGAACATTGAGTTGTAAGAGATTTGAATAGCACTTTGATTATCACAATATATAGGAGTTGTATAGGAAGAAGGAACACACATGTATGCAAGTAACCAACACAACCACTCAATCTAATGATGGTGGATGCCATAGCTCTCGTCTCATTAGAGGAATGGAAACAACAGCCTGTTTCTTACTCTTCCAAGAGATAAGAGAATCGCTCAAAAATATACAAAAATCAATAGTGGACTTGCGATCAGTAGGGTTACTGGCCCAATCAACATCGGAGTAGGCACGGAGCACTAAAGAAGAGGTCGATAGAAGCAAAAGACTCTAAAAGCAAGTACCACGAAGATAGTACAAAATATGAATAACAAGTGTCCAATGAACTGTAGTATGAGATGAAACAAGCTGACTAACAATGTAAACAACATAAGCAATATTGGGATGTTGATGGTAAGATAAACTAGACACCGACAATAGTACGATACAAAGTAGGATCAATCAAGGAAACACAGTCGGAAGGTGAATTTCAAGCGTTGGACTGAAGAAAAGTATTGGCAGTTTTAGTATCAGTAAGACGAGCACGATCAATAACATCCATAGTATACTTGGACTGAGAGAGAAGATAACCTCTAAGAGAATAAGCAACTTCGATCCCCAAAAAAATATGATAATACACCTAAGTCCTTCATTTCAAAACGACGAGCTAATTCTGATTTCAAATCTGCAATCACATCAGCATCATCACCAGTAATAATCATTTCATCAACATACAGCAAAAGTAGAATGCGACCAGCTGAAATGCATCTAAAGAATAGGGTAGAGTCATGATGAATGGATGTAAAATCAAGAGATTTACAACAATGAAAAATTTCTCAAACCAGGCATAATGTGCTTGTTTAAGTCCATAAAGTGTCTTCTTGATCTTTCAAACATATCCAGAAGAGTGAGAAAGATCGGAAGGAAGAACCATATAAAACTCATCTCGAAGATTTTCATTCAAAAAGGAATTTTTGATATCTAATAGAGAAAGACTCCACTGACGAACAGATGCAAATGCAATTAGTGTAGAACAGTGGTCATCTTGACAACATGAAACAAAGTATCCTAATAATCCAAACAATACTGCTGATTAAAACCCTTAGTAACCAATCTAGCCTTGTAGCGCTCAACTGAATTATCAGATTTGGTTTTAATCTTATAAACTAAACGAGAACCAATAACATGTTTACTTGAAGGCAATGCAACCAGTCCCAAATGTATGTCTTATGTAGGGTAAAGAGTTTATCAGCTATAGCATGTTCCCAAAGAAGATCCAAAATGGTTTCCTTATAGGAAGAGGATTCAGATAGCTCGTGAATGAAGGTTAGAAAATAGTAAAAGGATAAACAATGGTAAGAACTGCTTCTCCTTAAAATTCACTAAGAACTTTGGCAGACAAGAGAATGGGACGAACAGTTTCTACAATGTACCTAAACTTTCGTTCAGTAACACCATTTTATTGTGGGGTATCAGTAAACGAGATTTAATGAATTGTGTCATCAAAAGCAAGCAGTTCAAAGAAATTGGCCGAAATATACTCTTCACCCAAGTCACATCTAAATCATTTAATTACAGGGGAATGTTGAGTTTTAATAAGTGCTCTAAAAAAATGATAATTAGAAAGAAAGTTAGAATGTCGTTTCATTAGATAAACCCAACAATAACGAAGTTTGGCTTGGAACCCTTGATTTCATTTCTCTCTTCTTCATCTTGCACACATTTCATATGGTATCAGAGCGACGTTTCATAAGATATACCCAACAATAACGACTATAATCATCAATAAAAGATATATAATATCTAGACCCTTATTTTGTAGCAATAGGAGAAGGTCCCTACACATTAGAGTGAACAAGATCAAATGTTATAACAGAATGTGAAACACTTCGAAGAAAAGATAAAGCAAAAAATTCAACTAATTTAAAACTACTACAATCAGAAATGTCATGAGTTTGAAAATCTCCCAATTGACCCTTATAAACTAAAAAGTTCAAACGACTTACAAAAATATGTTCAAGACGAGAATGCCAAAAATAAAAATTAGAAGACGATGAATTCAAAGAGAAAGATAACAAGTCAACACCAGAGGTTGCAATGTGCGTTGGTCTCAGATTGTCTAGAACATATAACCGTCCTTGTCTACGACCTATAACAATCAACTTTTGAGATCAATGTTCTACACATGACAAGCAGTAGAAGAAAACTGAACTAAATATCCAGAATCACACAATTGACCAATAAAATTAAGATTCAAAGTAAGAGTTAGAATAAAATAAACGTCTAAAAGCGATAAATTATGTGTGTTAACAGAACCAACACATGATAAAGGCAATGGTTTTCCATCAGTAGTCATAACAGACAAAGACGAGTTAAAAGGATGCAAGTCATTAAAGAATTTTGAGTTAGATGACATGTGTTTAGAAGTGCCCAAGTCAAAGATCCGTGAGGAAGACATACTTGAGTGACTTTGAGATGACAAATCTATGAGTAGAAGCCGATATAGCATGTGGTTGTGTGGCTAAGAACTTCTAAAACTGCTCTACTAAATCACTCAACATGAGATTGGAGGAAGGTGGTGCTCCAAGTATAGACGAGTCACTAGGTGGCATGGTGGCAACTATGTTAGCATTGTGAGGATAGGATCGTTGTTGTGGTTGTGGCTACTGCTTGTTCAATAGCTTAAGACAATGAGACTTCCAATGTCCCTTTTGTTTGCAAAAGTTACACTTATCACTAGCAACTCATACATAACCTTTGTTCTGATTTTGTGTGGACAACACTGAGGTGCTAGATAAAGGAAAAGATACTTCTCCTGCAAGAGATTTCAAACGTGTTTCCTCAGCTACTAGTCCATCAACCATCGAATCAACTGAGGGAAGTGGGTTGCGATGCAAGATATAGCCTCTAAGTCCCTTAAAATAACTGCAAAGTTCCATAAAAAATTGAACTAATCATTGCTCATCTCTAAAAGTAATATATTCCTCACATGCTTTCAGTCCCGCTAATTATGTAAAAGCCAAGTCATCCCAAATTGAATTCATAACAGCATAAAACTCGAGAATGCTCATATTCTTCTATTGTAAAGCATGTATATCAATCTCCAATTGATACCGTTTTGCAAAGTTAGATTTAGTGTATAACTTCGAAAGTGGTCCCAAACTTCCTTTGTTATTTCATATTTCGTCGACTGTGTACCAATGGATTACTCAACTGAATTATGAATCCAAGTGAGAATTTTCGCATTGTTTGACTTCCAATTAGCTCTATATTAACAATGTTCTTGGGTTTCACAACGGTTCGACTAACATAACCCACACAATCTTTTTCTATTTAGAAAGTTCCTCATCACGATACTCCAATATGAGTAATTTTTACTATTTATTCTGGCACTAATGGATTGAAGTGAAACATCCCTTACAGTTGCCATTATCAAATCAACAAATAAGCTACTACCAATCAAAAGAAATCACCAAATTCTAAGAAAAACAACGACAACCAACTCACCACCACAAACTATTATCACCAAACAATCAGAAACTCACCTAAGAACAAATTGTCCCATTGAAGCTCCACCAGAAAGTATGTCATGCACCAGCACGCGCTACTTATGCCTCTCGAGTGACTTTTCAATCGTCGTGGGAGAGTTGTGCGTGGTAGTATACGCACTAGCCAGAAAAATTCTTCTCGTCACCATGAACCTAAATATGGTCACCATTCTTCGAATTGAGGTCGCCTCGAAAAGTTATAGTTGAAGAACAATGGCGGCTCAATGAAAATCAAAGGTAGGGTAGGTTTTTCAATTGCACGGTGATGTGAGGATGAATGGAAGAAAGAAACTGCTTCAATGCATGTATTTAGATTCTGATACCATGAAAGCAATACAAACTAATTTGATAAATCAACCAAAGGAGGAGAAGAAGGAAACATATTATTGAGCTACCAAAAGATTAAGTGAAATAATTAGGTTTATATATTAAAGAAGAGTAAACAAAAAGGAAACCTACACTAGAAGGAAACTAAATAATATTATGCATAAACTAAATATGTTATATAAGGCTAACATCCTCTTTGATCAAATGTATGTTTAACTAGGCATCTTAGTATAGCCTTAAAAACCCATATGCACAATCTTAATTCAGCTTCGACCTTCTTACCTAAACATTATCCAACTTCAACCATTTTGACTTGTTCACTCATCCTAGTCTATTGGTCTTATCAACCATGCGAAGTTGTGCAAAACTTGAACCATTCTAGAGCGATAAAAATAGATTGGTGATGTCACATAGATGTCCACATTAGCTGAGGTCATGGGCGGACACAGGGGGGGTCCTAGGGGGCACGTGCCCCCCCCACAAATTTTGAAATTTTTTTTTTAAAAATTCGTGTTTGGTATCGATTGAAATCTAAATTTTAATCTAAATCAAAGTTAACAATTAATTTTAGAGTGATGCTTGGTGTACATAATGGTGTCCATACACTCACATGGAGTGGGATCCGTTTGAAAAAAATATTCGAGTGGACCCCCACCCATTTGAGTGTATGGACACCATTATATAACCCAAATTATGTACAAGTGGAGTTATCCTTAATTTTAATAATATATTTCATGGAATTCATAAATTTTTTAACTTTTAT
>CAIGRQ010050551.1:0-12729 GCA_903798375.1 Fraxinus sp. D2006-0159
CTTTGTGGGGTCAAAACTTATTGATTGATATACCATGTTTTTATCAGAGTCCAGAAGCTGCTTCATTATGGTGAAATTCCGATCAGTTTCGAAAAATATATGGTATTACAGGTTACTCGGCTTATGATTGAATTAATTTGAATGAGTGGGGTGGGGTGGGGTGGGGGTGGCATTTAGGGTATCATTTTCAGTGACAGAAATCTGGAATTGTATAACTATACCTCTAATCCCTTTTCAATTACATAATTACGTCAAACAATAAAAATATATTCATTTGATTGGATTCTGGTTATGGAAAAGTTTATTGTCATTTTATTGGATTATGGTTATGGTTATGGAAAAATTTATGGTTCTATTTATTGTTTTATTTGATTGGATTATCGATATACCTTTGTTGTTATAGTTGATTTATTATTTTTCAAATCTGGCCATTTCCGGCAATTACAGTAACTGCATTTGAATTGGGTCTACTCTTCTTCTCCATATTCATCAGTAGCAACGACCATCGCCTATAAATCGGTCCGTTTGGTTGCTTCACCTTCTTCTTCAAACAAGAGTTCAACAGTTAATTCATTTGATGGATCCGTTCGCACCTTCTCTTGTAAGTGAACGACGGTTTTCGACCATTTTCTTGAACATTTAAATAGCTGCCTATTATGTCCCGATTTAAGATAATAATTTCGTGTTCTTCTTCAAATACTACAGAATTACCAACATGGTACGAATTCCACCTCAACCGGCCCTTCAGTGACCCACCATCGGGTGCCCCGAAAGAATGCACAATGGAATGCATATGACACCAACATCTTCGTGGCTGCCTGCGAGTCGGTTATCGCTAATGGACACCGGAATGGCAAGTGCTTCACCAAACACGGTTGGGAGACATTAATTAACCTGTTCAACACCTCTTCCGGCCATAATTGGAACAAACAACAGCTGAAAAATCGATGGGATGCCCTCCGCATCAAACACAAGCGATTCGAAGAATTGCTCAACTCCAGTGGCATCTTATACGACCCATCAACTGGCAAGATTGGCGCCTCCGATGAGTGGTGGGCGCGAAAAATTAAGGTACCATCGCCTCAATTCATTGCTTACGTTTCTGTGTTCGCTATTTGTAAGCCATTTGTTTTCAAACCTCCACAGGAGAACAAAGACTATAAAGAATTCAAGGACCAGGATTGTCGGGAGGTGTATCGGTACAAGACATTGTTCGGGGACGTTTCGACAGCGATAAGTACGCAGTGACTCCGAGTAAGCTATGTCGGAAAGGCTTCGCAATGTGGGAAGACAGTGGTGCTGAAGATCACCGTGATGAGCACTCATTGGATGTGGAGAGTAGTAGCTCTAGTGACGAGGGCGTTGAACCAGAACCAGAACCAGCACCAATTGCAGCAACAACGACTATGTCAGGCCCACACAGTGGTGATAAACGGAAAGCAGGTAGAGATCGAGCAAATCAAAAAAAGAAAAAGGTTTCGGCGCGGGATGTCTCGTATTCAGTAGATCGTGCCACCATAGCCAGTGAGAAGGTGGCTGAAAAAATTGACCAATTTCTTGGACCGGCTGTCTCCGACTTGAAAACATGCTTGCAGCAGTTACTGGACACGGGGCGACTGCAAATGCATTCCGATTTGTACTACTGGACTTGCTCATTCCTCAGCCATGAACGAAATAGGGAGATTTTGGACATACAAGACGATCCGAATGCGTAGTTCGGATGGGTGGAGTGGAGATGGCAAGAGTATAGACGAGCAAATCCTCGATGATGGCTACGGTCCAAAAGGTTCCAGATTGGTTGTCCGACCACAATTTTTCGTTGTTGGTTGCGTATCTCGTTTTTTTTGTTTTCGTGTCGTAAATTTTAGCTAAAAAAATGTTCGTTTTAACTACTTTATTGTTGGTGGTGACTTTAAATTTTAACCATTATCAGTTATATTCTTGCAGGTATGTGCATGAATGTATTAATTAATATGTTTATTTTGCATCAAAAGGGCGTTGAAAAAGTGGTCATAAGTTGATCTCAATGGATTTGCTGCAGGCTTTTAAACAACAATAGGGTGGATGTATTATATAATTGAAGTGCAACATGGCTCCCTAGTAGTTGGAAAAAATGACCCTCCCACATGTTCTTTTATGCAGGTTTTGTTTTACGTGCATTATTTGTCATAACTTTTTGCTTTCCAGTTGCCTATAAAGGGCTAGGCAAATCAACTTGTTCTCACTGCCTTCCCNCAGGCTTTTAAACAACAATAGGGTGGATGTATTATATAATTGAAGTGCAACATGGCTCCCTAGTAGTTGGAAAAAATGACCCTCCCACATGTTCTTTTATGCAGGTTTTGTTTTACGTGCATTATTTGTCATAACTTTTTGCTTTCCAGTTGCCTATAAAGGGCTAGGCAAATCAACTTGTTCTCACTGCCTTCCCTCATATTGTCTTCTATATCCAACCACATAAATTGAGTGTATGGCACATTTTGATCTGAACTGTGAATTGCATCAAATGTCCGATGGTGATGATCAACTTGATGACAATCAATTTCAGGAAGAGCTAATGATGGATATTAATGAGTGGTTTCAATATTGTCATATCAGTCAGGTGAATGTACGTACTTACTATCGTCAACAACGACGTCGTATTTCGCGCTATCCATTTGTACGAAACGGGCATATGTTTATGCTAGATGCTATGCAATGTAGCCCTCAACAGTGCTACGCGGAGTTTCGCATGTACCCAGCGATGTTGAGAGCGTTCGCACACGTTCTCCGAGATCAGTACGGACTGCGCAGCCAACAACAGGTGGACGTATACGAACAGGTAGGTATGTTTTTATGCATTCTAGCGCACGGAAAGGGATATAGGCAGGTGCAGACGCTATTCAACCATTCATTGCAAACGATTGGCCATTACTTCAAACTTGTGCTCGAAGCGGTCGTTCAGTTGTCGAGGGAGTTAATTAAACCAAATCCTCGCTACAATCATGGCGCCGATCACCATGTTCCGAATCGTAACAAACACAACATCTTTCGGGATTGTATAGGAGCTATTGATGGTACACACGTGAGAGCCGTTCTACCGCGGCACAAGCGAGTGAGTTTCATCGGCCGAAAAGGAATTCCGACGCAGAATGTACTAGCAGCATGTGATTTCAATTTGTGTTTCACGTTCGTGCGTGCTGGGACAACAGGAACCTGTCATGATGCAAGAATATTGTCCAGGGTTATACACGACCCTGAGATAGATTTCCCGAAACCGGCACCCGGGAAATATTACCTGGTTGACTCGGGGTTCGCACATCGACCTGGGTACATGGCGCCGTATAAGGGTTCAGATATATTGTACCATTTTCAGCAATTTTACGACGAGGCGACCGGTCGTAGGCGGAACTTTCGAAATGCACGAGAAAAGTTTAATTTCCGGCACTCGTCGTGCAGGAACGTAATAGAACGTGCGTTCGGCGTGTGGAAAAGTCGTTGGAAAATACTCGATCGGATGCCAAGTTATAATTTTAGAGTGCAAACAGCTGTAGTAATTGCAACAATGGGAGTTCACAACTTCCTTCGACGAGCAGGTGTAGTTGATGAAGCATTTACTAGAGTGGAGACAGATCCCGACGCAGCGGAGGTAGATCTCCCGGACGATCAGGACGAAGCTGCAGCCGAAATACATGCACCGGAAACCCGAAGGAATGATTGGGATATGTTCCGCGATTACTTGGCACATCAAGTGTAACATGTATTGTCCTCGTACTTGTAATGTGAATATGAAATTTGTGTTCAATTTTCTATCGTTTTTCACGTTAGTAAAAATGGTTGTGTAAAAAACAATTCAAAAAAAAATAATTTTGAAACACGAGTTTCTATCGTTTTACACGTTAGAAAAAATGGTTGTGTAAAAAAAAATACAAAAAAAAAAAAAAATTTTAAACACGAGTTTCTATCATTTTTCACGTTAGTAAAAATGGTTGTGTAAAAAACAATTCAAAAAAATAAAAAAAAAATTTGTTTCTATCGTTTTTCACGTTAGTGATTGTTTGGTTGCGCAAAAAACTTGAACAAAAAAAAAAATAATAGACAAGAGTACAATTGAAAAGCACGACGTGAAAATGGGAAAAGCCATATATTGTGGGACCCACGATTGAAATATGGTGTGGAATAGTCAAAGTTTGCAGCTCTTCAATAATTGAGTTCTATTGGCACAAGGGCATATCTGGAATTTGGACAAAGAATTTGAATGCCAATTTGAGATTACTGTGCACTTAACGGTATAAAAATCAATTCCCCAAAAAGGTAAAAATCGGCTCCAGACAGCCCCTTAATGTGTGATGCCCCTATAATTTGTTTTCTTTGCTTTGGATGTTATTTTCTTTTAAAGTCCAAATAAATTCCATTGGTTTTAGACTTTCATTTATTGGTGTATATTAGTAGTTGTTATGTGATTACGATTATTTTCTACTTTGCTCAATCCATTTTATGCTTGTAGTTGCAAATTAGACTTTTAATTTAGTTGAAATGATTTATCATGGATTTTTCAGATGGTTCAAGGTTTATTTTGAGTGTAATATTGTTTTTTACTATGTATTCAGTTATTATATTAGTTTATATTGAATCTTTTGCCTCACCTCACGGAAAGCCTCAATAACCAAATTGATATTTTTTAAACATTGCAGTTATCTAAATGTCCATAAATAATTTCATTCAAATAGAAAATAAAAGAATATACCATATCCACAGAAACAACTTATAATGTGGAATTCAAAATTGGATTTAGGTCCAAACAAAGAAATAGAAGTGGAATAAATAGAAACCTTAGTTGCACAAGAAAAGGCATACAGAATAATATGGAGAACAATCAAATGCAATAACCAAGAGTATTGCAGTCTTGATTTCCTTTTGTGTGTCAAGAAATGAGAAATCTGTACAAACCTTTTTATGTTTAGGCTGAAGATCAGTCCATGACTTTGATGGTTTAACATCTCCAGATTCATTAAAACCATTCCTAATAGCAGAATCAAAAGGAGATCAGCACAAGCGATAGCTAAAGGTAGAGAATAAGAGGGGAATATAGCAGTCACTGGCTTGCTTCGAAATAACATATCATTCCAGTCTATGAGCACAATCCAAAATCTGAACATACTTGATGTAACATAAAAATAAGCTGAGGCAAACAGAAATGAATGCTACGGAAATGTATCACAGGATCCATAAAAGCCACACCTGAAAAATTAAATTTTAGAAAAATATCCTTCTTACAAATCTTCATGCTGAAAAATATTATCTGTTGCATCCATGATCCAACTTCTCCACTCCATGAGAAAATGCCCAAAATATAAACAAAAAGACGTAATAGCAATAAAGGCAGTAAGTGAAATAGCTTGAAGTCAAAATAGTCTACCTGTATAAATTATACAGAAATATAACAGAAGAAAACAACAGTACAGAAAGGCTCAATGTCTTACTGTAAAATGAAGAGAGAGCAATAGAAAATAAATAAATTACCATCATGGGAAGTATAATAAAACCAACTTTTACAAGAAATCAACTATGGAATATAACTTATGACATTACATTTGTCTATAATAAGAAACCAGTGGTTCCAATGCATCTGAAATTTGAAAATAAGCATGTTATGCACATAGTACATGTGCTCAAAGAGTAATGACAGTCCACAAAGTATGACAAATGGGATATGAAAAGTTCACAAAGTCAATTTTGGCAAAAACAGAAAGTATCGCTTATGTGTGCACTTGCATCTGTGTCCACAGGTGTTCATGTTTGTGTATGCATGAGTAGAGTGAGAGTGGGAGTGGGAGGGAGAGAGTATGCTACTTTACTTGGCCTTCAGCAAAGGAGGGCAACTAGAAGCCCCAATATCTATCGTCCTCTTTCCACTTTTTCTTCTCCGAGAAGTGTAATTAACCGACACAGTAGTAGATGCCCCTTTATCTTTTATTTTTTCAACTGAGCTAGGAACGAGAATCACTTCCTCCCTCTTCTTTGTTGTCTGAACCAAGGAGCCAAAAGGATTGAGAACAGTCTTCTCTTTATTGTTTGTTTTTTCAACTGATGTGCTAGAAGGATTGAGGATAGTCTTCCCTATCTCTTTTTTTTTCTCAAGTGAGGAGCTAGATGGACTACGAATCACAACCCCTCTTTCCTTTCTTTTCTCATATGAGCTGCTAAAAGGATTAAGGATCAGGCCTTTTGTTTTCTCAATTGAGCTGCCTGAAGCATTGAGAACAGCCTTCCCTTTATCCTTTGTTTTCTCAACTGACAAGCTAGAAGGATTGAGAATTGTATTCCCTATCTCTTTTGTTTTCTCGAGTGAGGAGTTAGAAGGACTACAAATTACACCCCCTCTTTCCTTTCTTATCTCATATGAGCAGCTAGAAGGATTACGGATCAGCTCTTTTGTTTTCCCAATTGAGCAGCCAGAAGAATTGACAACAGCCTTCCCTTTATCCTTTGTTTTCTCAAACGACGAGCTATAATGATTGGGGATTGTCTTCCCTATCTCTTTTGATTTCTCAGGTGAGGAGCTAGAAGGACTACAAATCACAACCCCTCTCTCCTCTCTTTTCTCATATGAGAAGCTAGAAGGATTAAGGATTCCCTTCCTTAGCTCTTTTGTTTTCTCAGTTGAGAAGCCAGAAGCATTGAGAATTGTCTTCCCTTTCTCTCCCTTTTCAAATGAGCAGCTAGAAGGATTGAGAATTTCCTTTCCAACTTCCATGTTTTTAACATATTCACTAAAAGGACCGCGACTTCCTTTCTCCTTTTCCATTGATTTCTCCAGAAAACTACAAGAACCGTGAATTGGGTTCCCATAGTCCTCTGCTTTCCCAGGAGGTGGACAATAGGATGGTACAGTAATTTCCTTCACTTTACCCTTCTTCTTCGAAAGAGAAGTGGCGCTATGGGTTGCAGCAACAGCATCACTTTCTTTCTGAGGTCCATATGTGGTCCGTCTTCGACTGGATGATCCATTCTTAGTATCCCCATCACCTTCAGTAAGCAGTAAAGTGCAGATTAGCTCTCTATTATGAGTAGATTGAAATCTACTCAAGAACGTGAACTAAATAAATGCATGAAAAATTGCCAATCACTGCTAAGCATCTCGATCCTTCTGTACTGGGTCAAAACAACATTCGCAAATAATACCCAGATCGAAACAGTAGAGAAACTAATAACCCAAGTCTGACGTCCATATAAATCATTTCTACTCTATTAATAGATCATCTAAGCAAACCCAAAACTCTTCAGTCTAAACTTCTAAAAATTAATGATACCTAAAAGACCTTAAAGTCAAATTTAAGCTCGCAAAGAACACCTCAAACTTCTCACACGAATCAACAACAAAACAATGGTAAGATAAAAAAAAAATCCCAAAGAAAAATGAAATACTAGTAACAAAGACTAAAAACAAAATTAACTATTTCATTGAAAAAGCAGTACACGATTCCGAATCTAACTTATAATTCAGCTAGTAAAACTTCCCATATAAGCAACAAATTTGAAAATCATCCCCACCCTGATTATCAACAGAAAAATTCACTCACATACACACTGTACACACACACAAGGACAAACAATGCTTGCAGCGAATTTGGGCATGCCAAAACCCTAGATTTCTAAATCCCAATATCAATAAAACCACAAGCACAAAGGCACGCTAATTCATACAAAAAAAAAATGTACATATAAGTCCTAAACAAAATTACCAGGTGAAGCAATTGTCGTTAGTGGACGACAAGGGTCGGTCGAAAATTGAACGATATGCGAATTCCGGGCAGCGTTAACATTGGATGACCCGATACTAGTACCAGACTTGGTTTCGGAATCGGAATTTGTTGGATTTGATTTTAGAATTGAATTCGGGGGTTTTGAGGCTACAAGCTTACGGAGAGTGGATGTGGGGATTAAATTGAAGGTATTTGTCAGGTCTGATAAGGGTTTTCTCTTCCGCGTCTCCATTTCTTTTCACATATCAGTGCGTCTTTGTATGTCACTTGATTTATGAACTTCTGTTTGTGTGTTTATATATATTATGGTGTCGTTAGAGAAAGGATTGCAGAGGAAGATATTGTTTGCAATGGCGGGAAAAAAAGGTGGATTTGAAAGGGAAAAGTTCACTAGAAATGACTGGACAAATCGTGGTGGTTACGCGAGTTTACTACAAACTTGATAAATTGGAGAGAAGGAAACAGGACGATAGAAGGATTTCCAATGGAGTTTGGACTTTGTAATGATCGATTGGACTCTAAATTTTGGGCTTATCTACTTTTGCCAGGGCCCATGTGGGCCTGGTAATGTAACAAGGTTCCTAAATTTTAGGCCTTGTTTGACAATCACTCTTTTTAAATTCTTTTTTTTTTTTTCATACTCATTTTTAACCACACATTTTGCACAATAAAACATTATTTAAGTAAATCCAAAATTTTAACCACGCATTCTTCAAAACTTTATTATTCAAAAATTCATTCTTTCCAAAAAAAATTCTGTCAAACATGGGCTTAATTCATAGATTTTGACGGAAATAGTGCTACAACGAAATAGTTTCATACTTTTTAAAAAACTTATAGCCCTTGTATGAAATTGATTTTTAATAAGTGATTTTTTGAAGAATGTGCGGTTAAAAGTAAGGAAAAATTATGAGTCACCATTTTTTAACAATATGTAGGCGAAATGTGATTTTGAAAGAAATTCAGTTTCAAACAAGGGTTTATAATTAACATTATCAAATATTTTTCAGCACAATGTATTCACTATAATTATTTGTTTGGTTTGAATAATTGTGTCGACAAACCATACATAGTACGCTATTCGGTAGCCAGTTCAGGTTCAACCCGACACAATTCAATGTTTATAGCGTTCCTTGAAACTCGTCTAATGCTTGTGATGTTCTAGCTAGAGATCTCATACCCTACTTTAGTCCAGCTCGGGCAAAAAGTTTTTGCGGCTAGCTACAGTTGATACTTTATGAATTAAAAGAGAATCATTTGAGAGAGCGAGCTGCTCAACCATGTTTAAGATCGATTGAAGATATTGGGTTGTTCATAAGAACTCCTTTGTTGGTTCATAATATCGCTAGAAACTACACACATTACCTTAGCATTTTGGACTAATGGTTTTGATTGGTAGAATCTCATGAACTTCATATTCAATGGTGACCTTGCCACATATATTGTTAGAGATAAATATAAAACCTTAGTTTTAGTTCAATTAGAATTGTTTAAATAACTACTCTTTAGTCATACTAGGATCAAACACTATATATATCAGCTCGAACTGCATTTACTCAACTCATTCGAGTAATAAAGTGTGCAACTATCCTGTCATGATATCAAAGCACACCTCTAACGAGGAAAACAGTCCGATCCCACCACCATGGTCGATGGCCAATCCCTTCCTGCAGGCGACAATCCCACGGCAATTGTTCCTTGCTGATCACCCAAAACATATCCTCATTGTACCATCAAATATCGAATACAAATGTTAAAAATTCTTACTGATACCATCCTTCTACGTCAAGATCATTTTATTATCTCTCATTAACAAGTGTATATTAAAACCATAAGGTGCCATATCCATATGCATGCCATATGACGCACTATTAAATTCCTTTTTTACTCACAATGGACAAAAGTTCGAACAACACTTCTTTTTGAAGGAATGCCTTTGAAGGTGCATAAAATTCCTAGTTTCTTGGATTATATACACTAACTTTATGTCCTATTTTACGAAAAAGCATTTAGCTAGGTAACTTTTGCATCAAATGGCAAGTAGTCGACAAACTTCGGCTGCAATGAAGCACATCTTGCTATGTTTTACCTATATAGACATATGGAACCATCATCTAGTAGTGAGATTTGTTCGACTTACATCAAAGCAAAAACAAGATTGTGGATTGATCATTAATTTCTCAAAATGTTTTTTGAGCTTTATCACAATTCGATCGTGGCCTATTAAATTTTAGAAAACTAGTTGATCCCTTTGATTAAGCTAACCGAAAGGAAAATTCAAAGGAAATGGTAAGAAAGATAAATATAACAGCATATGTCTCTGATCAGTCTTGTCCATCACTTCCATTCCAGTTCTTGATGGCATCTGAAATTGTCTGTTTCACCATTTGGGCATTGATGTAGTTTTCTTCATCTTCTTCATTCTGCAAGAAATCGAGACATTGATCGGTAAAGGGTGTTCGATTTTATTCAAAAATGCCATCCTTCACTCTGACATCGAGAGAATCTAAGAGCTTGAAGTGACATATGTTTGTTTATTTTTAATATGCAACTAACACATGATTCATGTGAAAGTAGAATTTCTCATGCCTAGTATAGTCTTGACATTGTTTGGTGATATATATACAAGCATCTTAAAATGAAAATTAAAATGTAATGAAATCGAAAAATTCTTACTTCTCCTTCTCCAAATGCCTGTAAATGAAAGCTATCTTTACAAGAAACCCTCGCTTCAAGAACATTGAGACCAAGCTCCTCAAAAGCTTCCAATAAGGAAACAAGCAATCCAGAGCAACTTTTTGCTGAACAAACATTCACTAAGAAGCCCTTTTCTAGGGTTTCTACGGTAACTTGCTGCACGTTAAAAAAAAAAAAAAAAAAACAAGACTTAATTTTACTCTAGCTAGGTAAAAAGTAAATAAAAACAATGAAAGTTTCAGAGTATTACAGGCCATATATTCTGGTTGCTCGAGCTTGCTACATCTTTATTCAGTCTTTCTACTTTCTGCTTTAACTCTGTAATATAGTTGGATGCATCTACTATGATTGATGTATCATTAATCTGACATAAGTAAACAATTAAGAGTTAGAATAATCCCAAAGAAGTCCAAAATATAAAATCTCAAGCCTCAAAAGTTTTTGTACTTGTGTCTTCATAGTTAATTGAAATACGCTGGGATTCATCAAAAATGAAAACCAAGAATTTATTAATTAGAACATATGAATAGCGGGAGAGAGCCTTAATTGAACAAGTGATTTTCGAGAAAAATTGAAAATAATTTTTTGAAAAACGAAGAAAATGTTATTGAGAACAAATATATATATTTATTAAAGGTTTTTCATCAGATGATAATCCGATTGTATAAATTAGAAGATGTGTGTGTGTGTGCTCAAAATGGTGGAAGAGAACCAAGTAATGGCTGAAAAGTGCACAGTGCATTTACTGCATGAGAATTGGTGATGGAACGAAGAAGCTGCAACTTATCATGCAGTGAGTCTCTCTTGGGCTCTCTAGAATCCATGGTTTCCAGTTCCACCTCTCTCTCTCTCACTCCCCCCTTTTTCTTCCTATCTATTCTGCTTTGTATTATTTTCTGTAAGTTCTGAAGATGCAGCCTTTTAAAGAGGAGGTGCTCTCAAATCCATATCATCTCTTGTTTGCTTCCCACATGCTCGTGGGCGTCCGTTTCCTATCAAAAGACATCGAATTACACTAATCGGAATACTAGGATAAATCTTGTGAAACTACTAGGTTGCCCTTTCTTTAACTTCATTTTTTGGTTTTCACGGAGTTGGTGATAATGTAGAGAGTACTGAAGAGGTGACAATTTAGTTGGGACATTCACGCGACCTACTAATTCTTATTTCGAACTACCTCATGTAGAGAACAAAAGTTATTATTTTCATTAATTCATTTTGTTAAGATGCCCAGAAATGGTAGAGAAGAAGGTAATGCATACATGTATGCTTGCATTGGAATTAAACTAGAAGTGACTGCAAATCTTGTAGTTATGTCCATTTCTATTTCGTTTTGGTTTTTTAGCTGATATTCTATTTCTTAATTCTTTATTTATTGATTTTTTGCAATGTTATACAAAGAACCTTGCTACAATTACAAGGATCGTTTTGGTTTTTTAGCTGATATTCTATTTCTTAATTCTTTATTTATCGATTTTTTGCAATGTTATACAAAGAACATTGCTACAATTACAAGGGTCTGCTTCACAGGCCCCTACTAGGTTACAAACATGGGGTGGGGCCACATTTTTTTAATATAGCGGGTGGGGCCTGCCCCTACAGTGAGGGGCTATAAGGCCCCTATGAAATTAAGCCATGTATGCAGGGCTTAATTCTTATACAAAATTGAGATTTCTTTGGTAAATATATATATATCAAAAGTCATTTTCTCCCCGAGAGTGAAGAGAGATAAGATGGAGCAATTAACATCTTGAAAGATGCATCTCGGCTCCCTTATATGTCCCAAAAAAGAAATAAAATAAAATAAAAAACGAAAATATCAAATACATACCTATCTTCAATACAAAGTAGCTATCAAGAAAAAAAATATTTAAAATTAACGGTCAATTTTAAGTTATAAAATAAAATATAATAACGAGTATAAGCCACCACACACACACATCAATCATGAGCCATAGAGACGCTTCAGTCAACTATGATGATGCGTATTACTAGAGCACATGAAGCGTAATTCCTTAGCTTTTACGGCATTCTCCGTCTCCGAACGTGGCATGTTATAATTTTGTATCAGCCAGTCCGAGTAAACCTATTATAAATGGAGATATTCATCATTATGGATAGAATGGTAAAAGCAAGTAGAAAGGATGTTAAGAGCCCGTTTGGGAGGGATTAAAATTGGATTAAAATTGAAAAACTAATCGTTATTGTTGACTTTTATTAGACGAGTAAAACCCAATAACGGTTATATTTTCAATTTTAATCGAATTTTAATCCCTCCCAAACGGGC
>CAIGRQ010050600.1:0-10238 GCA_903798375.1 Fraxinus sp. D2006-0159
ATACTTCTAGTATACTGAGACTTTTCTAATAGAAATTTATTTACTTATCAAAAAAAAAGTTCAAATTCCAGAGTCTCGATAAACTATCTTGTCAACCAAAGGAGATGTTATAATAATTTTATTGCCAACAAGATCGGAGAGAATGATCATCTAGAGCAAATCATAATTACAAAGCGAGTTATTCTTACATTTGGTAAAAGAAAGTTGGTAAAGGTCTCCCCACTCATTTGCTCATCTTGATGAAAGCCGTTGGTATAGATCATCAGCCAGGACTTGCCTCAAACTCTCCCCATAATAATGAAAGGGCTTCTCATTCTCCAGCACATGGGGAGGCTGCCCATTCTCTTCAGGCTCCTTCCAAAGCTCCGGTTCAGGCTCCCTCGCGATCTGGCACAGGTTATGCAACACACAACATGCAACAATGGTTTGTGGTGCATGGTTCAGTCCCACATTCAAGTCCTGCAGGATCTTCCACCTCCCTTTAAGCAATCCAATGGCCTCCTCCACTGTCTTCCTTCCCTTCATCAATGCCTCATCAAATGCATTTTGTGCTGGGTTTCCCGTCCTGTTATAACTAAACGGTGTAAGCAAAAATGACATCAGAGGAAAACACCAGTCTCCCACTATGTAAGGCCTCACATGCTGCCCTCTAACATTTATCGCCTTGTCCCACACAATATCACCAGTAATCAATCTGTTATACAGCAAGCTATCCCTAAAATGTGTGGAATCATCATAACCACCTGGAGCTTTCACGCACACGTCCCAGAAAACCTTCTTGCTGTCCGCAACAACCTGCAGCAAAATTGAAGGAAACCCATACTTACAATAATACATAGAACCATTAATTACATCAGGACTAAGCTTATGCAGTTTCACAGGAGTCGAATCAACAGCCCCACAAATATTCGGCAAAGAGGTTAATTCCTGAAACCCTTGCGTATTCTCCACAAGACGACGTCGGGAAACGGGGATTTTGATAAATTCGGGGTAAAGCTTAGTAGCCAATAGGCGAGTAACCATGTTAGTAATCTTCGAAATCAAATACGGTTCAAGGGCATAACGGGACGCAAGGGTTTTGAGGGAAAGGCCATGAGAGAGCCTAGACAGGACCATAGCAACAGCATAATCAGACGGTAAAGATAGCTGGGATTGAGTAATGTACGGCTTAAGTTTATCAACAACAGTAGTAAACACTGGGTAAGACAGGCCGTAGAGGGATCGCCACTGGACGTCACGAAGGGGGGCTTCCATGGCCCATATGCGCTCTGTAGAGAGGGCACGGAAGGCGGCCACGGAGAATTCTGACGGGGGTTTGGAGGAGGAAGAAGAGGGGGAAGATGATTTGGAGGGTTTTTTAGGTGAGTTAGAAGCCAGGTAAGAAAGGACGGAGGCGAGAGTGAAGAAGAGGAGGGGTGCGGCGGAGGTGGAGGTAAGGATTGAGGATGGTGATGATACGTCGGAGGAGTAAGCGGCGGACGAGGTGTCGGAGAGTAAGGAGCTCGTCGGATCAAGGTGGTTGTGGAGGTGGAGCAAATTTGATAGCATTATTAAAAACGATTGATCCATTTTTCTTCTAGTTTGGGGATTTATTTTTCTACTCTCTAGTAATTAAAAACCCTAGAGGGAGAGATTGAGAATTTGCTACAGAGATCGGAGCGCTCAGCGGAGGAGGAATCGACAGTTAAACGACAGCGTTTTGATCGTGGTTGATAATAGTGAGTGGGTATGCGTGAGGACCGTCTCCGAGAAACAGGCACGACACCGTATATTGTTTTGTCCGTTGTCTATGCTGCGGCCGAAGGTGTAATGTGCGAGGCAGTGCGCAGATTCGAGGAATGAAGCAAGATAGCGTGTAGAAAATTGTGATGAGCTAATGATGAAAGCACATATGCCTAATTTACTTGATAGCGGCATCACAAGGTAGAATTCAAGGACGCAAGTCAGTCGGTATTGATTGATGAATTGATGTGGGCATGCGTTCGACAATATTGCGATTTTGTTGTCCAACTGGTTTCAGTATTCGAATTCTGTGACGAAATTCGACACAAGTGAGGGACATGTCACATGATGATGGGTGGAAAGGTTATTGTTGTGTTTGATATTGGGATAGTTTTATCTTTAAGTAGGGTTAAAAACATGAAAAATTGATAAAACAATTGAGAGTGTCAACTGCAATAGTGCGATTCGAGATTTTGCCTATTTATTCTGATGTTGGACATTTAAGGTGTCTGGCTCAGCTTTCTTTGGCTCATTCAATCGATTTTTTTACCGTTTATTTCTAACTGTGGGACCCGCATGTGAGATGAGAAGTCAAAAGTTGTGAGCTGAGTGGATGATTAACGGGTGAAAAAATGATGAAAATTTGCTAAAAACCTCAGCTAGACACACATTTAGAATAGGAGGCAATGGGTTGTGCTGACCCTTCACAAGTTTTGTAACTTATTTCTTTATTTTAGTGAAATATAAAGTGCGTTGATTAACTGAATCGAGAAACCTAGAAGTCATCACGGATTGTTTGAGACAACCTGTGACGGTATGATTGTATAAATTGAGTCATTTAATGCATCACATGCTAGCCCGTGTTTTGTGGGCACATCATTGGTTGTAATTTTTTAGGATCACGTTTTGCAACTCATGTTTGGTCGGCAATTATAATTCATTTAAATTATAAATAAATAGAATAGAAATAAGTAACTAATAAATGAGTAATACTTATAGATCTCACAGGATGTGTATAATCCAATCCACCTTCAATCATGCTCTTACATATATAACTATAGAATAGCAAAAATAAGTGAACTTCAATAACATTATGAAGCTCCAAAAGAATTAAAATAGAGCAAGGGAGGAAGAGAATAATTGTAACAAACTCTTAAAAATTATGAAACTAAGTTCCAAAAAAAAAAAAAGTCCTCACATCTCATTCAATTGAATCCTCCTACAAATTTCGTAATACGACATATTTTAAGCATATATTTTAATTTGATAGTTTCTCTCATATACTCGACAAGCACAATCGAGTAATTTAGAGAACTGCTGCTAGTGGTTCCCATAACCATTTGAAGATGCCCCGTTGGCGGCTGCACCTGCAAAAAATCCATTCCCGTTGTAACCTTGCCTTCCATAGTAAGACCCATTCCATTGACTATTGGCATCGGATCTCATCTGCAAAACAAGAAGGAAACATGAAGACAGTCGAAAAGTGAACAGAATCAGAACGGTAACCAAAACAAAAATCATTTCTTGATGGAATTGGTGGTGCATATATATTAAGCCCCTGTTTGTCTACCATTACCAAGAGAAAATGTGTTTTTGAATAGTGAATTTTTGGAGAATGCGTAGTTAAAAAGTAGGAAAAGAATTCGGATTTATGTACAAAATATTTTATTACGAGAATGTGTGATTGAAAATGAGTTTGAGAAAAAAAGAGTTTTGAAAAAATGGTAGACAAACAGGTGATAAATTTCATTAGCTACTGTCTCCTTTTTATGTGTTGTTAGTGCAGGAATAACGTAGAATAGTAGAGGATCCAGCATGATCTGCACTGCATGTGCATGGATGGTTTTCTTTTTCGCAGAGCAAGTGCATGGGAGGTTGATCTGATTTTGGGGAAACAAATGGCATGTTTGGCTAAGCTTAAGTTTTTTACTAATAAAGGAATTACTTATTTTCAAACAAACCTATTCAATTATAAGTGAACTTTCCAAGCTTAACCAAACACACTTTAAATAACTTATCTAAAACTTACCAAGTTTTTAAGCTTAGCCAAACATGCATAAAGTTATTTTTTTTGTTTACAAGTAGACAGTCCAGAGAACAAGCAGCAGAACTGTTAAGTTGACACGCAAAACTCTTTTGGGTAGTCAAAGGAGAAAATAATGTACCTATTGACAATCTAAAGCATAAAATTGAAGGAATACCACTTACCTGCTTGTTTCCCAGATTTCGACCCCAAGAAAGGCGAACTGTCTGCTTACCGATAACTGTTCCATTTAACTTCTGTATTGCATCCTCTGCGCTGCTTCTATAAGAACAGAAATTTAAAATTATCACGCATTGTAGTTGTATGTTTCAAACATTAAAACAATATAACAGTAATTTTCCGATATTCAATAATTCTACGGCTCAAGATTTATTCATAGTCATGCTTCACAGTATTGTTTCTACAAATGTGAACATTCGCATTTTTTTATAACTCAGCACCTTCCTCTTCCCACACCATAACCCATGATCTCCGCCATAGCGCCCACATTCAAGCACACAAACAAAATCACACATACACAAACACTGACCACACCTATAGCTTTTCAACAGGACAAAATATACAATATTATCTCAGTTTAAATATAAACTTGTGTCAAATTTTAATATTCATAGAGAGACCAGATGAGGTCCAGAAGGTATTGATTGCTTGGATAAATGAAAACATGAGCAGCTTTGAGATTTTTCTGTTCTTTGTGTAAATTAAATTACAAGTGTGCCTAATATGCATTGATCTGGAATGGTAAAGCTTAAACAGCATCTTCTTAATAATGTAATCTGTAGCTAACAGTAAAAGCAGCTAAATAGAAGCATTAAGACACTCACACAACACACGGACAAACCAAGAAACAGAAGGAAACAACAAAAAAGAGAAATACTGATATACCTAAATGAAAATGTAAACAAACCTATGTGTGATAACAGGAATTACAGGACCAAGGGAGTTAATCAAGTACCAAAAAAAAATTTAAAAACTCAGAAATAAATTCACGCTGTTAAGTTGAAGCTTAAACTGCATCTTCTTAATAATGTAATTTGTGGCTAACAGTAAGAGTAGCTAAATGGGAGCATGAAGACACTCACAGCACACAGATAAACCAAGAAACAGAAGGAAAAAAATAACAGAGAAATACTGATATACTTAAATGAAAATGAACATAAAAATAAAATTGTAAACAAACTAATATGTGACAACAGGACCAAGAGAATTAATCAATTAGGAAAAAATTTAAAAACTAAGAAACAAACGTAAGTACACTGTTACATTCCAGAAAACCAAACTTCTCCATTCTTTGCATGAAAAATGGATGTAGAAGTCGCCAAATTGTAATGTGACACGAACTATCTATTCACAATGTGCTTTAGACAAGAAAAATAGGAGTTCTGCAACAGAATCTGGGATTTTAGAAACAGAGAAAGGGAAAAAGAGTCATGGCCTTCTACTTAAATTTCGAAGGCTTATAGGTTTCGGAGCAGAACCAGGAATGTTGGAACCAAAAAGGTAAAGTAGTGCAAAAGAAGGAAGGAAAAAAATTTGACTAAAATGCACATTTTGGAGCTGAGAGAACTAGAACACAATTAAACTTTAAAAGTGAAGGGTTGTCAATTTATATAGCACAAGCTCCTTAAAAATGCTACCTCCATAGAAAATTTATGTCTTTGTTTGGCACAAAGTTTCAGTGAAAGTTGAAACAGGAATATCCAATGTACGTTTTTGTCCAAAATGATAGTGAATATATTGTACTTTCAAAAAATAACTACATTGGGAAGAAACCCTTATTGCTCCTGAGTTCATTAGCTCATTTAATAACATGTAAAAGCTCCAGAAACCAGTTCTATTTCCTCAACGATGATATTGATACAGGACTATATCTGCTTTATGATAAACTGCACCATAGAATTACCTGTCAACAAATTGTACAAAACCACATCCCTTTCCAGCCGGTATCTTCACAGAGACAACCTCACCAAAATGAGTAAAAGACTGTCTGAGCTCTTCATCGGTGACATCAGAGTCAAGTCCTCCCACAAATATCTAGTCACGAGTTAGTGAAATACAGAAATATAAAAATATCTCAAAACAAACTTCCCAAGAGGAGCAAGACTCACTGTTGTGTTAGATGAGTCATTTTCAAATTTAGAACCTTGGGGCAAGACATCATTTGATGTATATCCACCTGATAATAAAACGGCTACACCAAAACAGTAAGTCAATATGTTGGAATTAATGCCGAAATAGATTGCATAGCATAATCTAATTGACAACACACAAATAATCAGTTTAAGAATTGTCACTTCACAACTATAAGAATAAAATGAGAAGGGTGTGGAAAAGACTAAATTAGAAACTTTTGATGCTTTAGGTATCCTAGCTGATCTTAGAAATAATGAGTAGAGATCAGAATATGCAAATTGGTAAATTTGTAGTGCTTTTATTACTCATTTTCATGAAAGAAAGAGAATGTAAATCGTCAACGAGGGGAGAAAAATGGTCCTCATCAAATGTATATATTACTATGCATCACATAATAAATACTCCCTCAATGGCTCAATCTCATGTTTGTCTCAGGTTATTTGGTCAACCTGAAGTTGACCATTTATTTGAAGTAAAAATAATCTTAGTATACTTAATTTTAAGAAATAACACTTGAGATTTAATATGTTGTTTAGCATGTGGTATACTACTATTTTAAGTTCTGTTTCATAAAACTTACAGCTCAAATCATGCTGAAATTGACCCAAAAAAGTCAGCCTAAAAGAAACATGGAAAGGGTACGAATAACATAGAAGTAGAGATCAAGTGAAGTAATGAAGTTTGTTTCACTAATACCATTTAAACCAAGAAGAATTTAGTTATGTCATAGGGACTCTCAAGGAACTCCAAGATTATCCTTGTCCAATATAAAAGAGAATAATTTTGGTGGTACACCGGTTGCTGTCTTTTTTAACCGTATCACTAAATTTAGGTGAAAAATTATCAGAAAAACATTTAACTTTTTGTCTATAACTAGCTGCAGAAAGGAGGTATTAAATTGCACCTTGTGAAGAATACTGTTGCTGTGTAGCTTGTTTCTTGGGGGTTGCAACACTGATTCGCATAGGTCTAGTAGAACAATAAACTCCATTCATTTCCGTCATGGCTCGTGATCTCTCATTTTCATCACCAAACCTGACAAAGCCATAACATTTTGAACGACCGGTGTTTGAGTCAACAACTACTTTTGCACCTTTGACAGATGGATATTTACTAGCAAAGGTTTCATGCAGTAGTGCATCATTAACCTCACTATCCAAATCCCCAACAAATATTGACAAATCAGAACTGCCATCTGTCCTCCTATCACCAGAGCTAAAGGCTGCCCAGTTTAGGCGAAAGGCTTGATCAGTATTTGGCATCATGCTGTCACTGTATCCCTGCAGAACTTTCTCTGCTGCAGCATGAGAACTGAACTCAACAAATCCATATCTGTCCGATTGACCGGTATGCTTATTGCGAATGACCTTGACAGAAACAACCTGTGAGTTCAAGATATCAAATGTGATTTAAAATTCCTCTTGGACAAATCTTTAATTTTTAACACGTTCAGAAAGTATCAAAAGTGAAATTGAACTGCATCCATTTCATGCATCAAATGAAAAGAAAAACACTTCCGTTAGTATCTCACTCATTGAAGCAATTAGAGTGCTATTTTTTTCCTTTTAAACTCCAAAAACAGTTGGTTACAGCAAACTTGCAATCTTCATTGTCAGCCATTCATACAATTTAACCAAGAGGATAAAGGAAATCCCATAATGAAAAAAACTGACATGCATATGTGGGACATGAATTGCTTGATGAGCATGGTTACTAGTTGTTGTCTGTCTCATAGAATTATTGACTTGAACGATGGCATATACAGAATGATAGCGCAAACATTATACTCTGAGAGCTCTGCCAACACAATGTATTCTGAAAGAATTATTCAAAGAGGCTGCCATCGGTCATTATTTGCATCTTGCTCCTTTGAGAAAAAATACTTCTATTATCAAATAATTGGATTCTACAAAGAAAGTTAGCACATGTATACTCTTTTTCACACAATTTGGGAATCACAGTGCATTATCAACTCCATTTGATATATATCATTTGCTAAAGTACCACCACAGTTCTCTTGAAATTTTGCATTCCATTGTTATATTGAGACTGTCAAAGCACCACCTTGTTCTCTAGGAATTGTTATTTGTCAAGCACCCTTGAGCCACAAAAATTAGTCAAGCTGGTCTCACAATGATAATCAGAATCAGGAGGAAATTTGTCAAGCGCCCTTGAACCACAACTTTTAAGAACTAGAGAAACACTTGCTTTAAATAACTGTTAACTGCAACACAACAATTAGTCGAGCTGGCCTCAAAATCATAACCAGAATCAGTAAGGGGTGGGGGAGATGCAGGAGCACAAGCAGGGGGATAAGGAGAGGAAGAAGAAACCCATTTGAGACCTCCAAATAGGCAAAAACATTCTAAATATATACCTTGTATAGAAGAACCGCCAACCTAAACAAGAATATATATGCTTAATGAATCACGAAAGCAAAATGTCATTCAGATATATGAGATCCTGTTCTAGAAATATGTTACATATACTGTAGATATGCTTGATCAACAACACTAATTTGCAAGCTCTTTAATCCAGCAAAAAGCCTCAGTGTTGATGCTTCACACAACACATCACTCCTCACTACACCTTTTAACACGATCAGGGAACTCCACAGTCATACTTAATCCTAGAACAAGAATTTGATCAAATTCAGGAACTGCCATCGTGTTACACATAATAACCAATATTCAAGTAAGCATTAGCTAGGTTTTTTGTTTCATACCCATTTATCCAAACTTGTAATTGATTTTCCTGCACTTTACAGAAGCATCTTACTAAATATTTTCCAGAATCATTTTTCCTTTATTAACCCTGTAAACTAAAATAATTTAGACTTGATCTCTCCAGAATTTGAGAACTTGAAAGACGCCAAACTTTCGAAAAGATTTTAGGACAGTTGTAATAATCTTAGATTGAGAACTCAATTAATTTCAAAGACTCATCCTTATAACATAATCATACTAGAGATATAGATGATATCCTTAACTTCAGGAATTTAATGAAAATAGCAAGTATGGGATTCTAGCTTACTTCGCTTGCCTGACAAATAAAGCACGTGCATGACCCAACATATAAATCCTTCCAACATTTTCTTACCTTAAATTTTACTTTTTCCTAAGTTAATAAATACATATATATTTTAACATGAATAATGATATATAGCATCAGTGGTGCTAAAGCACCCGTTTATGCGACCCACACTAATGTGAGAGATTGTAACTTTTACAATCCCCTAATCATTGTACAAATGGATTTTTCCAAATAAGGATACTCTTTCCATATACTGACATCTACCCCATCTCGGTTTCTGTTTCCATATTAATTTGATCTCAAATCTGTAACTGTAACAATGTTTTCAAGCATATATCAAAAGATTCGATTCAATCTATAAATTTCAAATTCACTTGACAAACATACTATCAAATCAAAAATGAAAAATCAACAACGAAGTAATCATACAACTACCAGCAAATACTCAAATAATAAATAACTAAATGTATACGCCACTATACAAAAAAAAGCACTACCTCGCCGGTTTCAGAGAAGCAAGACTGGAGATAAGTTTCATCCATCCATTGCTGGAGATCTCCAATCCAGATCGTTTTGTTATCTTCAGTAGAGCTCTGAATCTGCTGATTCTGCTGCAGCAGCTGCTGCTGATACTGCTGCTGTTGGTGATAGTACGGCATGTAATGCTGGCTATAAATCATCTGCTGCTGCATTGTCATTGCCGGGTAGTGCATGGCCATCCATTGCTGTTGGTACTGCTGCATCGCAATCCACTGCTGTTGCTGTTGCTGTTGTTGATTCGGATCTCCGCCGTTCATTTTCACAATATCTCCGAATTAATATTCTCCTTCAATTCAATCACTGAGGTTTAGAGGGAGGTAGGGTAGGATACCTGGTCGGAGAAACCAGGCTTTAGAGAGAGTTTTTGGGAAAAGAATGAAAGGGTCCAAGCCGGATGGATCTAGGGTGGACTTAACGTGTGACATGGTTGTTGACGGCGTCTAAGTCCGTCCGTTAATAGAAGCGTTTGCTAGTGGGTCCACTAGATACGCGTTGTGGGTCCTGGTTTAAATCATAACATGTACATTAATTTTTACATCAATGGCGCAGAGTTTATTAATAAATTCAAAGTATAAAGAGTAGGTGGGTTTGGTATCAGGGCTGCAAGTGTTTTTTTTTTCCTTACTCTATTTTTAATTTTTTTCTAATAAAATTTAAGTTTTTTTATTTTAACTTTGGCCCAAAACTTTTTTCATGAAATAATCTAAGGATGTGTTCGAGCCACGTTATTTTGGAAGAATGTATTTTTTTTTTTTGGGTACCCAGG
>CAIGRQ010050627.1:0-13727 GCA_903798375.1 Fraxinus sp. D2006-0159
CACACAGATCTGGACGAACAACGCCACACAGATCTGGACCACCAACACGAGCAGAACACCAAAATGCCACCTCCATAATCATCAACACTTGGCCTACGCGCACCACCGCACCCACCACCGCACCGCACCGCATAGCACACCTCTACGCGCGCGCATACCACCGCACACGTCGATCACCGAACAGTCAATCACCTGACACAAGAACCACCACCTCCGACCACCGCACAATAGATTGCATAAAAATAAAAAAAAAATTATAGATTCTTGCAGATCGGCGTTGCAGATTAGACCACCGCATAGATCGACGCTCGAAGGCGTCTCAGTGAACGCTGTCGGCACAGCGACGAGCTCCACTGTTGTCTTCGTCAACGGCGGCCACAAGCGAGGGAGAGCCGGAGATGATAGAAAGTGACATAGAGGAGGTAGGAAAAGAGAAAAAGAGAGAGATGAGAGTGGTAAATGATTTTTAGGGTTTATGGGGTGAAATTTGTATATATAATATTTAATATTATTATTATTATTTAATTAAAGATAAAAAATATGTATTTATATCTAAAACATCTAATTTTTGAACATTAAAACATGAAATCTGATTTTAGAACTTGGCTTTCCAAAATTAGGAAAATGTGTAATTTNATGAGAGTGGTAAATGATTTTTAGGGTTTATGGGGTGAAATTTGTATATATAATATTTAATATTATTATTATTATTTAATTAAAGATAAAAAATATGTATTTATATCTAAAACATCTAATTTTTGAACATTAAAACATGAAATCTGATTTTAGAACTTGGCTTTCCAAAATTAGGAAAATGTGTAATTTCCACAATACTTTTTGCATTATGAGTCTAACTCGGCCCAAACGACTTAAATTGTGAATTGGGCTCAACTGAAAATTCAGCCCAGACCCGAAAATATACAACCCGGCCCGTAGTTGACCCAATCACCTCGGGACGACACTATATAAATGTTTTGGCGCGAAGGTTAGCCCGTTGGCTCTTCTTATCCCGCACCTGCCGCCACCGCTACTTCCAGAGCGATGCAGAATGAACTGATGAATCACGCTTAAAAATATTCAATGGGCAGCGTATCAGGGCTTCGCCCGCCGCAATTCTCCGAGGTTCATTGATCATATTGCAAATTTTCGCATCTACCATAATTCCACTCATCTGTTCTATCAATTTGTTACGAGTAATTTCCTTATCCTTTTGGTTGTGATAGGACCCAGCTTGGCTCCCGGGATGGCTTCAGCAATGCGATTTTCAACCATTAAGTGTCGAGGTCATAGACAAAGAACACAAAACTTTCCAGCAGAGCGTTGAGGTAAAGACACTAATAGTTGTTTTTTATGTGCTTGTTTCTAAGGAGTATTTACGGACCTTCGGCTTTGGACATTTTGATTGATTAGAAAATATGTTTAAATTTTAATATATATTATTGACCTGGCCTCTGCCCTCTGGTCAAGTTGATTTCTAGGAGAAAATACATACAAGTATTATTGTTGATTAAGTGTGAAGAATTTGTTGCAGTACTTATATTTACTGAAAATTTTAAAATAAAACTATTTGTTGAGGTGGAAGAAAGTAATGCTTTGTGCAAGTGGAATTTGGCGGATGAAGATATATCCTGCTGGTTGAAAGCGAAGTCAGGAAATGGATGGATTTTGTATCTTTTAGTTTAGCTTAGCAACTGCCTAGAAGTTATTCTCTGCAATCACCTTCTTTAACTTTTATCCTGTTGAAAAATGTTCATTTCTTTAGCTGATAATGTGGGCTATAAACTACTGATTTTTTTCGTTTTAGCTAAAAATGTTTGACTGGCAAAGTTTTTTGAAATTGTGGTTTAAAACGGGTTTTGACTAAGTTTCCTTGCATTTGGATAGAGATTGCAGTTTCATCAGGATAACATTAGCAAAGGGGAATCAGTGATGGATAAAGGTGGATTTGTGACTGGTCAATTGTTTCTATCAGGAAATGACAGTTCACCATTTACTTGTGCTCAATCTACGGAAAATGTAAGTTCTTTCTGGTAATGTGATTCTAATTCAGTACCTAATTCGTATGATATATACATCATTGGAGATATTGTGATTATATATAATTTTCATTTGATGTCAGTGAATTTTATTGTCAATTCCTGCATGGAGATTTATGCACTCCTTTTAAGAGGTATAGAATATTGCTGAGAAGAGTGCCATAGAGGTCCAGGACCACCTTTCATACACCTATGCATACTATGATTGACTCGTTGCTTTTCTAGTCTTTTACACTGTGAATGTCTAGAATTAATTATGTCGTGTTTGTAATTCACTGAATGTTCTGGGAGTTTTTAATTTTAGTCTGCTTTAGAATACAACAAATCGTTTCAGGTTATTTGGATCATTGACTATTTTGAAGGCACTTCATTTCTTAAGATATTCAAGTTATCCACAAAATAATGTGTTGACTCTTGAATCAGAGTCATCTCTTTCATAACTAAAAATCTTTAGAAATCATAATATAAATATATATTTGTTCTATTAATTATTAAGTTTTTCACGCACTTTACTGGACAAAAAAATTATATGAAAAAATAGCACTCGTTACCCTTCAGGGAAGCTTCTGCTTCCCATATTTGTCCTGGGGCCTTTGATAGTTCGTTCACTTCCCATGACCATGAGTAGAGGGTTTGGAGAAGAGGAACTTTCTCAACTATGTTGATGTACATATACTTGGATCTACAATTCAAGGAAAGGAGAACAAAGGATTGTAATCTATCATTTTGACAATATTTTAGTCCATCACACCAAGGATAATATATTTCCTATCCTCCGATCTGGCTCTCTACAATATATATTAATTATTGAATCTTCTTACCCAAATTCATTAAATATCTAATATTTTTTTGTTAACATTAATTCATGAAATTAGCCTCTGTAGAAGTCTGTACACGTCTACCATGATTATGCATCCTAATAATGATATGCAAATATTTAAAAAGTAAATAATATAGGATCAGATGTATCCCCCTCTGGGTTTTGACTGACAAATTCTGGAAAGACCTTAAACACCGAAAAAAGGCAAAAAGAACATTCTATTTAGAAAGAGACGGTATAGCGTGTGCTTTACTTGTATTTTTGCATTTTCTATTCTTTGTCAGTTTCGATAACTGGAGACTTTCATATTGAAGAAAATCAACTCAAGAGACAGATATTGTACACTTACACTGACCAGATCTTTGTTGCTGAAATAGTGTAATTGGTTGCTTGATGGCTTCAACTCTATATCCTGAGACTTTTTCTTTCTCCTAACTTTTTATGAATGCCTTATCTTTTTGAACCCGTTCTGTAGCTTGAAATTTATGAATCCACCTAAGACTCTGCTGTACCTATGGCATCTCTTTAGAAGGTGGTATGCTCTCATCTTTGTCTGTCACTGGATGGCAATTCGGAGAAGACAACTCTAACTACTGACACAAGTCAAACAGAGTTGGATCGTCCTTTGGTCATGCAACCTATTCAAAGTTCCAGAGAGAAACAGGGGAAGGTGGATGAATTAAGTCCAAGCCATAATTCTAGTGCAATATATTTGACTTCAATGGTGCAGTTGGAAAAACCATCTGACAAGAATGAATCATTTAAGCATGAAGAAGATGTGAAATCTTCTGATACTGCTACTACCGCACTTGAACTGAGTATAGCAGCATCTGAAGCACTGGTAATTCATGAAATAATCAGTAGTGACCCATTTATGAAACATTCTCTGGCTTCAACTATCCTTGAAGCTACCCTTCAGGTGAAACAAGCGCGGTTGGAAGTTTGGAGAAACACCGTCAGTAGCTCAGTCAATGAAATAAGTGAAATTGATCATCTATCAGACTTAGATGATGTGACTATGGAAGATGCATACGAAGATGTTGGGATTCATTTTGATTACTCTCATGGCATTGAGTTAAGTGTATCTCAAGTTAAGGATACGCTTGACTCTGAATCTGATGCAAATAAGTATGAGACAGGTGCTCCTGCAATTGATTGTGGTAAAACTAGCTATATAAGCCCTAAACATAGAATAGGAGTTGTTTTACATGATGGCATGCAAGTAACAGAGGATTTTACATTAAAACGTTTTGACGGGAACACACAAAAGAAAATTGAAAACGCTCCAGATTGGGGCTTGTGTTCTACCAGTGTGGGATGCCACAATGAACGCCTGGAGCTTATTCCAGCAGAGGAAAATTTTGATATTTCAACTTCAATAGAGGTATTATTATTATTATTATCAATTTTTCACTTTATTAAAATCCCCCACCCTCTCTGACTTGCAATCGAACTTCTATGACTTTGAAATTCGTGCGTGTATGTGGAGATTTTCTTCATTTTCAATTATGTAAAGTTTTGTGACTTGTTTAACTTCCTTTATGCAGCAAGTCGATATGACCATCACAGTTAAAGATTCATTTCAAGTAAAGGCAAACTCTTCTCCAACTGAGAATCATCAAGAAGATGGTAAAGGTAGAGAGATTTACTTATTCTGCTTTCTTGTTCAGTGTTAGAAAATGATGATGTTTCCTAACCTGTTGCTTTCCTTAACTCTAAACAGAAGAACATAATGACGTGTCAAGTATTGTTCAAGAGCGGTTCCAAAGTCGTTGGTATGGTGGTTGGACCTGGAAGGTATGTATCAATTTGTGATATTTTTGTTCTCATGGTACCTACCACTTTAACCTCTTTCGGTGCACCATATGAACTTATGGAGATTTGTTTTCCAATGCTTCAACCATTTCAATTTAGAGGTGAAGAGTATGTTTCAGAGCTTCTTTCTTTAATCTTCTATTGTGATTAGACTTTTGGTTCTTCTTCCTTTTAGTGAATTTGCAATTTATATGTTTATTGCTGTTTATGCTAAACAACCAAGAAAAATCATCCTTTTTTGGTGCATAAAATAGCTATATGTGAAAAAAAGAACTCAAAATCCTTAAATATGTCACAATTACTAATGAAGACGACTGTGTTTTTTTGCTGTTTGAAGATTTGGTGGGATTTCAAAATTTTAGAAAGGACTTCATGCTTTTAAGCTCGTCGTGAATTTTTCCCTCTTTTTTTATTAGCACGTTAGGATTTTATTATTATTATTTTTTTTCTGTGAATTTGAAACAAGATTCAAATATTTTTTTCCGTACTTAGGGAAATTGAAATGACGACTTGGCATTCAACTTATAGTCAAGTTCTGTCTTGAACATAAATACATGATAATGAAAAACTTTTTGGGCTTGCACTTCTGCCCAACTACATTGCTATAAATTTTTACGACCTGCATATTTTTACTGGACTGAATACCAGTATCTACTTTTATTTCGCATTTAATAAAGTTTTGCTCTTTAATTATCTATATCTACATCTACCTGAATCTTTTCTATTTAAACTAATGTATTTTCCGTCATTTGTTTCTTATTATTATCCACTCAGCAGAGGGAAGTGAAATGTGTTGCTCCAATGAAACATAACATTCCAGAACCTTTTGTTTGTGAGACAAGCTTTTTGTCAGAATCAGCAGATGTTGCTCCGGATGAGAATTCCTTTGTGCAGAATCAGGATAAAAGGACCGTTGCAGCTTCTCAGTCAAGTATACCTTCTGAAGATCTTTGTAACAAAGCAAAGGATGGAGTATTACTTTCTCAAGATATTGCACAACCTTCCTGTGCATCTCTCATGGACCCTCTTTGCTCTATTGTGCCGTGTAGTATTTCTGAAAATGTATGTTCATCAGCTCTACATCATGACAGCATATTTCTTCCTAGACGTGTCAGCATTACAACTGAACATGCAAAAGACAATTTGCCAAGTGCCTCAGCCTCAAATGATGATTTAGATCGAGGAGAAGCAGTTGCCATGGCAATGTCAAGTATCAAAGAGTCACAACACGAAGTTCGTAGGCGACACACCTCACTTGGAAATTATAGCCTTCTATTGCCTAGCCATTCAACCGTCTTGGAGAAAGAAGGTCCTCGAGGGAGATCGTTCTTGATAGACAGCAATGTCAAATTAAATTCCCTCGAAAGATGTTTCAGTAACTTTAAGGAGACTGCAAAGGTTGAGGCCAGGGTTCCTGTTTTGCAGATTGAGAAAAAGAAGATATCTCCCCTTACTCTTGTATTAAATCGTGGAACACACCGCAGCTTCCGGGTTTCTAATTGTTCCACATATGATCGTGGTGAAGAAAATCTGAATAAGATGGCATTACCAGAAAGTATTGTGGAATGTTCTCCAGGTGAGAGCCTACAGAAGGCACCGTTGAAAGGCAAAAATCAAATTGCCAATCCATTTTCGGCATCAAAGCGTGTCAGCTTTCTAGAGACGGAAATTAATATTCCAGAGAACAAGAAACTTCGAAGGCTGCAAACATCGTCGAAATTTTGTAAGGGGAAACGAAATCTACATATTAGCATTATCTTCAGAACTGTCAGAAGTTTATCCAGCAACAACTTTGCTTCATCTGTGTAGGTTATTCAACAAGAGCTGCTAAAAAACTGAGGCGTTCCAGTCCACGTTTTGAATCTAGATCTCAACAGTCAAAACACTACCCGGAGAAGTATTTTGGTGTAGAAAGGAAGAGGTTAATATTCCAAAATATGGAATTCATGCTTACTGGAATTTCTCGTCGCAAGGAAAAGGAAATAGCAGGTCTCATTATAAAATATGGTGGCATGGTTCTATCTGATATACCATCTCCAAATTTCAGGAGAAAGGGAAGCTCTAGGTTTGAGCCTCGGGTCCTACCGATTGTTCTATGCTTGAAGAAGGTTAGTCACTAAAAATTGATTTTTATTTACTTTTCTGTTCATGGTTCAACATTCTGTTTTCTCTGAATTGTTTGGACTGCTTCTCAGGAAAAAGGAGAAAATTTGAAATAATGTTTTGGTTATAGGTTAAAGACCCAGAAATTTATAGCCCCTTAAAATAATCTAAGAACTAGATGGTTCACCCACAATTTTTTTTAACTTAATTTTTTGACCACCGATTCACCCTTTATCTTTTCCGATTAAATCCCCTGGCTTCTTTTTGAAACATTGGTTACTCCAACTGATTTTTTATTTACACATTCTGAGAATACACGCATTTAGACATAAAATTGGTAAAGTTGTGACCTAACTCAACCGAGTAGGCCCTGTAAAACAGCAAAGCTACAAATAGCTATTGCAACTTCTCTCGTTCGCAGATTTTGAACAGATTTCAAACTGGAAAGCCGGACACTGAGACCTATATCCTTTTGTCTGTTTCTCCATGCTTGACAGATAGGAAAACATGTGTAGTTTGAATCCTTCAGATTGTAATAATAAATTCAGCATCAATTCAACAGAAAAAATAAATAAATCATGTTTTGGTATTATAATTCGTTGGTGCACATGTCATATGTTATTAAAAACAATTATAAGATATCTCATTGAATGGTTAAGTTGTTGAGGAACAGGACTAAATGTCTTTCATCTACTGATCTACCTTTGTCCTGGCTTTTAACTATATTAGAATAATATTTTACAAGTTTTAACTTTATTTCATGCCTGCACACCATAACAATGACTCCCTATATTTCCAATCTCGGACCTATCACCTGAACAGAAGGGAAACTGAGAACTTTTAAGGATAAAGTTGAATAATCCAAATAAAAGAATCTAAAATTATTCGTTGCAGTCAGGCAAAGTATGAAATCAATGTGTTAATCCATCTTTGATCAGACAAAATGTATATTATCCATTCAAAATTTTACAGAGTCAAGTATCATTGACTGCTAATTTTCTCGGAGATTGGGCAATTTTTGGATCAGTCAATGTTAATTGACTTGATTCGAATATGGAATCTATTGATTTAACACCAATGATTGACCCAGGTATAATTTTATATCTAGTGTGTTCTGAATTTGCACACTGTTGATTGATTTACTCATTCTTATGAAATTTGATTTTAATTTGGAGTATCCAGAGTGGTCTAAGGTCTAACACGTGATCTTGTTATCTCAGCTACAAACAATACAATTCTTGTATGGGTGTGCAGTGATGGCCTTGATTCTTAAAGTTGATTGGCTAACGGATTCAATTGCAGCAGGTTTAATCTTGCCACCTGAAAAGTATGTCCTTTGACATGCCCAGATTTATATTTTTCTTGCCTTCATTTGCATTCACAACTTCATATCATATTTCAGTGAAACACAAACTACACCAACTACAGTCGACATACAGACATTACTGCTGCATATCTGAATTTATGTGCTGTCAATAATTGGTTACGCTCTAGAAAATTCTATTAAAAATGCGTGATTGGTCATCTAGCGTATAGTTTATCAAATAGCCTCACATACACTTGAATCAGAATTCCACAATTGTATGATAAGGAAAGTGAAGAGAGTATTATCTATACACGATATTTTTCTAGGTTGATTAAATGGAAAGGAAAGTGATCTTTTAATTTCTGTAACAGAAACATGCACAAAATTCTAAATAAGTGATCCATGCTAGTTATTGGCGAGTGGCATGCTAAAGTTCCAATATCATATTACTTTTCTATGCACATAAAAATAATATGCTCTCAAATCTAATCTTATCCTATTTTTGGTTGCTGAAAAAGAGACAAACACCTCTGTTGATTAGAAAAACCAAAGATACAATGACTGAAAACCCAATTAACTCATTGATCATGGCCTTTTCGTGCAAGTTCTGAGCAAATTTCAGTAGAATAGGTTTCCATCTGAAAAGGCTGAACCCCTATGTTGTAAAATCTCATGCTCATGGAGTAGGATGGCAAGAAACTAGAGAAGGACAGTGAACCTAATTACCTAATATCTATTCAGGGCTTTTTCTCAATACTCGCCTCAAAGTAATTGAATGTACCCAGCAACACAAACTTTGTGGCAAAAGCATTAAATTTAACCATTAACTGTAATTTGATTGAATAATTTAGTACAACAAAGTTGCTTAGCAAGATTGCAATTAAACTGTTGTCTCTTTGGTGTTCACTGATCATTGTAAGCCATGCCCTACTGATACTGTAACATATCATTTCAAAGGTTAACTACAAGCAGATGGTTTATTATAGACAAAAAAATTGAACATAATTCTACTTGGTTCATTCCCTCAAACTGTACCCTGTGGCTCTTATTGAGCTTATATCAGATCTTTTCTTTTATACTTGTAAAAACCCACATAAGTTCATTATTATGGGTTGATGGTGAATTTCCCCTGATTACCATGTCTGTCATTTTATAATTACATTTTGGGTTTTGGTAAGATATGCCATCCAGCATTCCATGGAGAGTCCTTTTGAGTGTTCTTTTACAATGATGAAACTACTGTGACAAATTAAAATTATATGAACTCTACTGTTGTTTCTTCAGAGATCTTTTACGCTCACTTGTTTCCTTACTGCATTCTAAGTTGATTTAACTTTTCAGATATATGATCTTACCCCAAAATGTTAGCGGAAGGCATATACAAGGTCACTCCAAAAGCTATCCATTAATTTTTGACAATATGGGGTTCATGATTCATGGAAAACCCAAAATATTCACCAAAATGGAAATCATTGTCAAGGTAAAGGCTTGTTTGCACGGTAGAGTGAGAAGAAGTTTACTTTTTGCTGCCCTCTTCTTGGAACTTGCTTTTATGTTTCTTTCATTAAGATTGGTGACATTGGAATAAGAAATATAAAAAAAGGAAAAGGAAAAGCAAACGGTTGATGTGCATTTAATGATAATCAGAAGAACCAACTGCACTATTACCATGCCGTACGTTAATAATGATAGATTTGTGCATGTATTTCGGTCTAGAGAACTTATTAGAGTTACACATAGAGGGTTCATGGTATAAAAAAGTAAACGGAAGGTTCGAGTCTCATTTCTCAGCCACAGGCACAAAAACTCTTAAGAACAAAATGATAATATTTACTCCATAAGTATTTTATGAAGAGGTGCTGTCAAGTTCCAAAGTCATGAACTTTGTTACCTGAAATAACTAAAGCTTGAGTTTAGTCAGTAGTGAAGAATGATGCAGCTTAGTAAAGTAATCTCAAAGAAATCCTTTAAATGTCCAATATTATTGCATCATCTGCAACCCTGAGAGGTTGTTCAATTGATCAGGCCTAAGGTTTGCTCTCCAATGGTTACTAGTTCGAGTCCCCACAGGCCACTGAGGTGAGTATCCAGTCGGCCTCTGGAATTAGTCGAGGTGCGCTCAAGCTGACCAGGACATCTACGGTTATCAAAAAAAAATAAAATTATTGTATCATCTGCATGCATCTTGATGGATTCCTTTTCCTTTTCTGTTTTTATTTTTCTAAATATGTTGCCTAAAAGTATCAAGGCAAGGTATGTACTTCGACGATTTTTTTAGTGAGATGTTAAGGTGTAAAAAGATATATAATGAATGGATAAAGAGTGTTATGGTCCCTATCTATAAGGAGTTATTAAAGATTGTGCTTAATGTCAAGGCTTGAATAAAGTGTGTTCTGGTCCATATATAAGGGTAAAGGAGTTATTCAAGATTGTACAAAATGTCAAGGCTTCAGTTTCATCAATCGTATTATGAATTTACTGGAGATGAGGATTAAATGTAAATTGAGGTGTATTTTAAAGGTGCTAGAGAAGTGGTTTTGGATTATGTGAGGGAGATATGTTATTGAAGCCCTTCAAACATTTCAATATTTGATGGAAAATTGTAAAGAAAGACAACAAGACATTTATATATTCTCCTCTAATAAATTTTGGAGGAAAACTTTAAAGTTCAAGCGTTTTAAATTAGGCAAATGAAAGATACATTACATGCCACTTAGTCATAGTATGAACAACACAGATGGTTGCATCGCGATAGAGTATCATTTGTCCCCAGATAGCTTTAAGTTCAAATGTACAAGGAGAGAGACTTGAAGAGAATTTCATGCATAGGATTAGAGTTAGTTGGACAAAATGGGATATTGGCTATACCATGTTTTGCCTTCATATTTTGAGTTCGAAGGTGTTCCCTTGCCAAAAAGCCATAGAGCACACCAGTCTCGAGTCAAATCAAGGTTTATCTTGGCAAAAAAATAATTAAATAATAGTTCTTCTATTGTTTGGTTTGTACAGTTTGTCAATTAGGTTTAGAATGCTTTTCATTTAGGGTTAAGAAAATTGTAATATTTAGAGCTTCTAAAGCTTTTCAGATCAAATGCATGCTTGAGCGGTTATCCGTATCGAAATCTTGGGGTACACTTGATTTCTTCTACCCTCTTATTAACAGCAGCTCATACCTGTGCAGCTAGCATATATTTTCTTTCATGTCGATTATTCAAGTTTTAATCATTGTGTATTTTTCGAGATCAATCACTCCTTGCATTTAAATTTCTCATCTTTACCTATTCATACCCACCTTGAAACTCCCTACTTTCAATAAATTCCTCATTATTCCAACCCAAAGAGATGAACGAAACCAGTATAATTTTTTTTCTCTCTCAAAACTATATTTGGCTCCAACCTTTTGAGAGCCAACACCACAGTAGCTCTACTAAAGTCTAAATATTTGTTTAAATACCTTTGCTGGACTATAAAGTAAATGGCCTTCTTGCTATAAACTGACATTTAGTAAATGGCCTTGTTTGTATGTTACTTAAATCTCATGTCTCATTGTTTGTAGTTTGTCAATATTGCTTTCCCATTTTCTTCAATGAAAAGATTGTGAAATAATTTTAGCCTTCTTTTGATCTGTTGATTGCTCAGCATGGTGGTGGTCAGGTTTTCAAAACTCTCCAAAGTTTAGTCCAGAGTCTTGAAGCAGGAAGAATTTCTATGGGTTTTGTTATTGCTGATGAGCATAATGCATCTCGTCACTTGAAGCATTGTACCAAGGAGCAGAACATTCCTATGGTGGTCAGTCTTAATCATTGCCATTGTTAACACTCTAATTAACTTAGGATCAAATAGAGCCCCAGAAGCTCAATCAGATTTGAAATTACTGCATTGGTTGAGTACATTCACTTCACTAATCTTCCCTTTTTCATCCAACTGAAGATATTGATTATTCAATGCAGCCAGTTAACTGGATCATAATGTGCTTATATGCGGGAAAGCTTCTTCCATTGAAGGAGAAGAAGAATCCAAGTTATATTTCATCTAATAAGCTTCTTGAACTTCGAGATTCCATGGATTTGAGTGAAGAAATATGAAACTCTCCACTTACAGCTTCTATAAGTACTTCACGGTGTTTCACAGTTTTCAGGTCTTTCAACTCGATGAAAAACTCATAAATTATTTGTATCTACTGATTTGTTGTAATTTGTATGGATTCCATTGATAAATCATTACGAAGTAATGTAGAAAGCTTACCGATCATTAAAAATGATCCAATCATCATATTCTGTTGTTTCCAGGGTCATTGATAAAACTAAGAAAATCTTGATCAATTCCGAGGATTGAACTCAAAGTTCCCCGGGTTCATGGTTGGATTCGAAGTGAATTTCCAAAGGGGTGGAAGACAACTAGACAAGCTTCAACGAAAACCACAGCTAGAGATGAAGCTCAATGCTCGATGAAAAATGCACAAGTGGGAAGGAACTTCTGAATGTGCAAGATGACATGGATGGACTAAAATATACGCAGGTCCCAAAGAGTAACAATCCTATGGGAGTTGCTATTATAGTTGTCATCAATCTTGGAAAGTTATTATTGCATGGAAGCTACAAGTTCATAGAACAATAATGTGTATGTATTTTTTTATCAACACTATTTAAAAAAAAAAAAAAAGGTTACTAATATAAATTTTGAATCTCTCTCTCTGGTTCACAACACCTGCAGTATCAACATTTTTGCTGAATGTTACATCCTCTCAAGTTAATACACGTTTGTACAAATGGACTTGTAATGTCTATTGATATATGTGACGAGAGCAGGGTATTCTTCGATATCAATCTCTTCAACATTTATCCCATTGGGGAGAGCCCAATTGAAATGATACAAGAGGTGGCCAAACATCAAGTTATCATATGTAGTACAGATTCTTGCAAAACAATGTAAGTGCAAAAATCAGAAACTTATCTACAGTGATGGACCTGATGGTCATTCAATGGTACCAAATACATGGAATGATAAATGCAAACGTTCATTCCATTATGCACCTCACCATCGGCACTCGTCTTTACTTCCTTTCAATTAGTTTCTTGAATATTCTCAACTTTAGAATACGTAAAGGACGAATCTGTCGTGAGATTGTTGGAATAACAGTGCATGGATTGTATTCTTTTAACATAAAACATGTGCATAATTTTTTTGCAATTGACACGCGAACTACCGGCTTGTATTTTGACTTGCCAAAATCAAGATATGAGCATGAAAAATAAACAAAACGATGATTTTACAGACATTTAAGGAAAATGTAGAAATTGGAAGGAGATTACATAAAGTGAGGTATGCGATGCAAATTTCTTTAAGACACGTTTTGCACCTCTACATTGGTGCTAACAAGACAAGTGGATGTTTACCTTTCAAAATACAATGCTTCTTCCAAAATTAATATAACACAATATTAATTTTGTCAGGTGAACCAAAACTTAGCCGTAGTCTTCTAGACCGCATGATTCAATATGTGTTTTTGAAAGTTACTAGGTGCAAGCAACGTGCAATGCACGTTTGCTTAGTTTATATTTAATAATTTTGTTTAAGAAATAATTTGTTATTAATAAAGATGTAATTTTTTGGTTAATTAAATAATTAATGATGTAATATTTTTGTA
>CAIGRQ010050641.1:0-12365 GCA_903798375.1 Fraxinus sp. D2006-0159
TTTCCCGAAATTAAATAATATTATTCACCTTAATTCACAATATATCATCTATCAATTACTATCCATTATAAATTTATGTTAAATTGTTTATACGTGCTAAATTGGTGTATCAAACGTAGCCTAAATAAAAAAGTTTAAAACATGACAAAACTGCTACATTTTCTTTTCAGAGGATACGTTTTATAACACATTCTTACACCTTCAATAGTGTGAGGCACGCATGCCTTACTACCTACAACGTTCCTGTATCATCCTAGAACCTCTTTTCCAACATCTTGGTCTCTTTCCACATGAAAAATTGGCGATCCTTCACATCGTTTCATTACAATTCTCACAAAACTATCCCATTTTTATACTATACTCGTGACATTTTGCAAGGTCGGCCTTGACTATAGGTGGCGTAGGCAAACGTCTAAAGCTCCGTTATGATGAAGATCCCAAATTATGTAGGTTAATTGACTGGTTGAAGAAAATGAAAATTATAATTATAATTACAAAACTCTTTATATTAGAATTATCATATACAAACACAATAAACTAATAAAATCTGAAAATACAAACATGAACATCTCTAAGAAAATTATATAGATGGCATAAAGCTTGTCACTTACATTTATGTATCACATAAATATATCATATCCATTACTTTTTCTATATATAATTAATTTGACCCTCTATGTTTCCAATCATCAATTTTCATTTTTATCATCAAAAAACAAAATGTCACTTTTTTCTCTTCAAAATTTAAGGTCATTACTTTTTCTAATGCTCTCATGGGAGTATTACACTTATCCAAGGAGTTGCCGCTCAAAGCACTAGTATTCATTTCTCTCTAGATTCTTGTATTCCGTTTTATTTGTCCTTTTTTTTTTTCTAGATTTTCAGTGTCATTATATTGATTTACGTTTTAATTAAACTAATGCTTCCTTATGTGTTGTGTAATTTGGTTTGGGATTTTTCTGACCCACTTATTATTCCTATTTTTTTTTATTTTTTATTTTTGCCTTTTTGTATGTTTGTACTGGAGTTTAAATTTTGTATTTTTTATTTTGTCTTCCAATTTTCATGATTATGTTTAATTATTTTTCAATTGTATTTAATTGTTATATAAGTCAAAGTCAATAATTAATTTTAATTATACATTTCATAGGATCCACAACTTTTTAACCAGACTTTCACCAACTTTTGTCAGAATCTGGTAAAAATCTCTAACAATGACTTAATATTCATGAGGGCCCATATTTGAAGTTTACATAAGGCACCCATAATATAATGGTCGGCCCGTCATTCCGACTATATATATACCATGCCTCTCCATACACGAGACACCCAAACCCACCCGCCTTGACCAACCAAAAATTCAACAATGTTAGTTGTAGTCAATGACCCATAATCTCCATGACGTGATAAGGAGCAATAGCTTTCACCTTTTCTAGGTGATGTGCACAAAATATGTATCCCGAACTCAAGCCCTCATGCATCTAGCCCGAACTACTTGCCTCGTGCAATCGATCCCCCAAATTCTTCACATACGTGGTTAGGCTTTATCCTACTCGTCGGGCCTAGTCCGTTGGTCTGACCTTCGTAGGGTTAGGCCTAACCTTGCCGATATTACTTTTCATGCCCATATCTCGTGCCTTTTAGAAGTTTTAGTCATTCCATGACTAAAATTCTCTATATTGATCCTTATCTAAATATCCAACGTCTTGTAATCCATATCAAACTCCAAGAGGTAATTTCAGTATAACTCAATTACTTTATGTGAAAAGGATAGGGGTTCCAGATGGTTCAATCCTTTTATGATTCAACCACCAACATCTATAAATACAGAATCAATGTTCATTATTTAGGTACATTTTTCATAATTTTCAATTTATAACCATACACATAATTCCTCTCTCTAACTTAAGTATTGGATGTGTGACGATGACACATCTCAATGCTTTTGTTTCAGGTATCGAAGGGTGAATTCCACCTATTTTCAATCATCAACGGAGATATTGTTCATGCTCATTCATTTTCCTCAAGTTCGAGATTATATTGGTGTAGATTTTGGTAGCATCATTGGCGTTGTATGTAGGAATCGCTACCAAAAGCCATGGTTAAGATGCGTTCAAGATCTTCCAACAAGCTTGATAAGTGTGTTTTTGCACACTTATTCAATACATACATGTGCTTATTATTGATGAAAAGAACGGATATTGACTCACAATTGGCTAATTTTCGCTTTTGTTAGTGATAAATTCCAAAAGGAAAGAGAACAACGCAAAATGAAGTGAAAATGGACGAAAAGCGTACAAAATTATGAAGTGGTGACCAAAATGTGTAAGTGTCCAAAATTTAAAGAACATTAGATGCAATTTTATGGTGGGCGTAATCGAAAGAAAAGTCAAGATTTGATGATCAAATTGTACAAGATCAAAGTTGAGGCACCGACATGCAATTATCTAGGGACTTGGCTGCAATATGAAAGAAAAAAAACCAACTGATATTTTGGCAAAGAGCTGGTGCCTAGGCACCACTTTTGAAAATGTGGGGACCGTTTTGTTGCTATCTGAAGTTTCAGGTACTTAAGCTACAATTTTTTGATAGTTTTTTTAGATTTTTAAGTGTGAAACCGTGCAGCCTTAGGAGTCAATTTTCAGCTTCTTCATTCTCTTTTTCTTTTTATTTTCTTTTTATTTTTCCTTCTATTTTTCTTTTGATTTACTTATAATTTTGGAGGCAAAATCAAGTGTACAAGGAGAATACATCTAAAAAAAGGTTTTATCTATAACATTGTATTTTCTCCATTATTTTATCAAACTTGCAATGTATTGTTTGGAATATTCTTCTTTTTATCATTTATATAACATGATATAAGTTTTATCGATGGGATTTGTGTTGAAATTTAACATAACTTGGATTAATTTCAATATTTGCTTTTTAATGTTTAAATACTTATTTTCATGAGTTCTTACTATTTTTATTATAGCATTTTCATTTATATGGCCAATAATTATTGCGTTTAGTGATTTGTATATTGTTCGAGAGAAAATTCTGCATTTTAGACCAAATAGTAGAAACTCTAGGTTTGTGTAGGGGATAGAGATATACCCATAACACTAGGTGACCAATTAAACCATTTTCACAAAGATTTAATGCAGTTGTTTGATTTTAATCGAAATAGAAATATAGTAGGTTAAACTAATCAATTAGGGTTAATTTCGTTCGAGAGAGGTAATTAACTAAAATTGACAAATTGGGTCTAACGTTGTAATTAATAACTTGTTAATTGACTTGTGGAGAAATTAATTAGGCGACGGTTAAGCGAAACCATGAATCACAACCATGTTTTCTTCCAAAATTTTCGAGTGTTTACATTTTCTTATTTGGTAGAGTTTTAGTTAATTTCCTTTGTTTTCAAAATCAAAATATTTATNTAAGCGAAACCATGAATCACAACCATGTTTTCTTCCAAAATTTTCGAGTGTTTACATTTTCTTATTTGGTAGAGTTTTAGTTAATTTCCTTTGTTTTCAAAATCAAAATATTTATTGTGTGTTTGTTTTTATAGTTAAAATTAAATTAAAGTTATGTAATCAAAAGTAATATTACTCGAGGGATCGACAAAGATTCAAAAAATCCACTTTATTACTTGAAGGCGACTTGAGCACTTGTGGTTTGCACTTTCATAGCGACCAAAGCTCATCCGCTCCAAATCAGCCCCCTGCTGAAGATCATCCGATCCATAGGTGGATTCATTAGGAGAACCAACACCACCCACCAGCAGTCGTTGATCTTAAAGCATTTGAGGAGTTTTGTTAACAAGTTGCCACGCTAACACAATTACCGAATCAAAGAAATCAACATCCAGAGCCAAACCACCTGGTGGTTATATGGAGACACTCGAGCTCGACCCCCTCGTCCCATTCCTGGCAATGGTGATGTCGGAACTTCGAGTGTACATCTCATGACCTCGAGTTCGAATCAATTACTCTGGATTTTGCTGAACTAGCCAGAATCATTCGAGATAGAATTGTAGCTGGTATGCTTTTGAATGCTCAGGCAACAATAGGGTTTACCCTTAACACTCATTTTACTCTCAAGATTTTATAATACGTTTTGCTAGATAGTTTCAAATATCCCTGGGTAAAGGATGGAACCACCGACCTTATCAATCATCTCAACATATATACAGACATCATAAACTCATATGTTGCACCTGATGCAGTAATGTGCAAGGTCTTTCCTTAAACCCTTACGAATGCAGCAAGAGATTGGTTTTCCACATTGGAACCCAACTTCATGGCTTCATTTTCAGACTTGGTTGATAAATTCTTCGTTTTCTTTGTAAGTACCAAGTGTATTAGGAAGATAGTCGTCTCACTCATACAGATGCGTCAAAGACCAACGAAACACTCCACAATTTTATGACGAGATCTAACAAGGAAAGGCTCCAGATACCTGATATATTTATTACAACTGTTGTCTCTACATTAACATATAGGATAAGGTGCAAGGCATTAAAAATGTCATTGTCAAAGACTCCTCCTAAAACGATGATCGAGCTGTTAAGCCGGGGTGAAAGATAAATCAACATGGAAGTGACCATGTACCCAAGAAGAGGTAGTTCGACCCCAGATAAATTTGAACAAAAGAGATAGAATGAGTTAAACCCCTAACAAGATTACCATCGGGGAAAGTCCAAGCAGGAAACATAACCAAAATTATTCACCTGCCTTAACACCTCTAGATCAAATATTTTAATGGAAATCAAGGATCTTAAGGAGCTTAATGGCCTCCCAGGATGCGAGCTCCTCTTGTAACTCGAGACAAGAGTAAGTACTGTGATTTTCATTGGGACCATGGACATACCATGGAGAATTGTTATGCCCTACAAGATTGAGACTCTGATCAAGAGACGGTTTCTGGGTACTTACATAAGCCATGACAAACGTCATAAAATGATCAAAACATAGTTAAGGCCCCAGAGGTTCGGGGCGATAAACCATCTATAGCAGGAACCATCAATAGTATTATTGGAGGAATAGCCTCAGGAGAGACTCCAATAGTAGCCACAAGCAATATACCTGACAATACACTTCTGCTTCAAGAACAAATTTTGATAACATAGAGGATATTACGTTCGGATCAAAGGACTTAGAAGGCATGTCATATCCTCATGATGATGCATTGGTCATAAAAACTATGGTGGCCAATTTGAAGTAAAAAAAAGATATTGGCGGATAATGGGAGCGCAGCTAATGTACTATCTCATGAGGCCTATAGCAAGATGAAGATTTTGGTTGAACAATTCAAGCAAGTCAAGACTCTTCTCCAAGGCTTTGTGGAAGGAGTCATCATTTCTAAATGAGTCGTTGAGCTTCCTTTAACCTTGGCACAAGTTATTAACAAGTGACACACATCATAGCCTTCCATGTAGTATTGACCCCTATAGATTAAAACACCATCCTTGGAAAACCTCTACTAAATAAGATCAAAGCAATTGTATCTACCTTGCAATGAAATTCCTTATAAATAACGGTATAGGAGTTGTACACGGAGATCAAACAGTTGCAACACGGTGCTATGTTACTAATGTTCGAGGAATAAGTAATACTGTCATTCAGTTGTCAACCTTCGAGCCTTAGCTTTAGCATCATTAGAGACTAGCCCCTGTGGAGGAGTTAACAGAGGTCAAGCTCGAGCCAGGAAAGAGAATGACGTCGGTTGAGACTTTGAAGCTTCACTCATAGCCGAGCTCATTAGCTGCATTTCACGCAACATTGATGTCTTCAAATGGAAAGTGGAAGACATGCCTGGTATTGACCTTAGGGTCGCAGTTCACAAGCTCAATGTTAATTCAGAAGCTAGACCAGTTAAACAAAGAAAAAGGCAGTTTGCACTTGAGTGGTGGGAGATTATTCGTTAGGAAATCAATAAGCTCATTAAAGCTCAGTTCATTTAAGAAGTTCGATATCCAGATTGGCTTACGAATGTTGTTCTTGTTAAAAAGACCAATGGGAAGTGGTGTATATGCATTGAATTTACCAATCTCAACAAAGTATGTCCTTAGGATAGCTACCCCTTACCACAGATTGATAACCTCGTGGATAGCACATCAGGCCATAAATTATGTAGTTTCTTCAATGTATATTTGGGTTATCATCAAATCCTCATGATTGAGAAAGATCAAGAGAAGATGTCTTTCATGTCCGACTATGCCATCTATTGTTATAAGGTCATGTCGTTTAGATTAAAGAACGCACGAGCAACATACCAAAGGCTTATCAATAAGGTCTTTGCTAACTTAATTTGCAAGAACTTTGAGGCCTGTATGGATGACATGGTGGTAAAAAGTAGACATGTAGACGACCATATCTAAGAACTTGATGAAGTACTCATTGCACTACTAAAGTATCGAATGAGACTAAATACAGCTAAATGCATAATCAGAGTGCCATCAAGAAATTTCTTGGGCTTCATGATCGCATATAGTGGAGTAGAGGTCAACCCTGATAAAATACATGCCCTAACATCTATGGAGTTACCTAGAAATAGGACGTGCAAAAGTTAATAGGCCAGATTGCAGCTCTAAACAACTTTCCATTTTTCAAAGCTTTAAAGGGTAACCAAGACTTTGGTTGGAATGAAGCATGTGAGTCAGTCTTCCAGGAAGTCAAAACAAATATTGGCTACACCTCCAGTTTTTACAAAACCAGAGCCTGGTGACACCTTGTTATTGTATTTGACAATATCTGAAAATACAGTAAGCGGAGTATTAGTGAAAGAGGTCAACAAGATCCAGCAACTGATTTATCATGTGAGAAAAGTACTCATTCACACTGAAACTCGATATAAATTAGCAGAGCAGTTAGCTCTTGCCTTAGTTGTAGCTGCACGAAAATTATAGTAGTACTTTCAGTCTCACTCCATTATCGTTCTCACTGATAGGGCTTGGTGAAGTTGACATAGATTTCAAACCCAGACCTTCAATTAAAGTACAGGCCTTGACTGACTTCATAGCAAAACTCATTCTAAGGCCTCGGGGGCCAAGAACGACCCAAGCTCGAACATCAAAACTTGGGAAATTTTTGTTGATTGGGCATCAAACTATATCAAGATTTTCAATGATTCATAGTTAGTCATTGTTGAAATTGATGGCACATTTGAAAGGAAAAATGAAAAAATAAGCTTGTACTGTTTGAATGTTCATGATCTACAATGGCGCTTCAAAAGTGTGAAATCTTAAAAATAGCTCGAGCTGACAACTGTAAGGCCAATGCTTTGTCTAAACATGTTTTCGTGGGAGTTGATGACCTTGATAGGATAGTATACATTAAAATGGTTATAGAACAAAGCATAAATCAGAAGCCGGGCTTCAAAGACATTTACCATGAGCCATCATGGATGGACCCTACCATCAACTTTCTAACTAACAAGGAACTACTAGAGAATCGTTGAGCATCTAGAAGCATTAGGTCAAAAGCACAAAGGTATTGTATGAGCAATGAAGTTCTATTTCGCAAGAGCTTTACTCTTCCATATCTCAAAGCCTTCGACCAACAAAATCAACCCAGGCCCTAGTTGAGGTCCATGAGGGGATATGTGAGAACCACTAAAGAGCACAAGCTCTTGCCTTCAAATTGATTAGGTATGGATATTATTGGCCTCCTATGAAGAAAGCTGCAGCAGAGTACGCTAGAAAATACGATAAGTGGCAATGTAATCCACTCATTAGTTAAAAACCTTACTCCTATTCATTACATGACTCTATTTGAACAGTAGGGTTTAGACATCTTTAGGCCTTTTCCTCTTGCAAGATGCCAATTGAAGTTCGTTGTTGTAGCAGTAGAGTAATTTTACCAAGTGGGTGAAAGTAGAACCTCTAGCAATAATTTTTGAGCCCAAGCTCATAGGTTTCATTTGGAGGCCAATCATATGCTGGTTTGGCATACCCAAGGTACTGATAATTGATAACGGGAGACAGTTTGATAATTCTCATTTCAGAGTTTTTTGTACAATTCTCAGGATACAACACTGCTTAACATCAGTTTCGCACCCGCCAAGTTGGATTAGCTAAGGTAACCAATTGGATCATGTTACAAGATCTCCAAATGAGGATAGGAGACGCTAGAAGTACTTGGCCAGAGGAACTACCTTCCACACTTTAGACTTATAGGACATCTTAGAGGACAGCAACAGGAGAAAACCATTTCATGCTAGCGTTTGGTATTAATGGTACAATCCCAGTTGAAGTTAGCATGTCCACCTTTAGATGTCTTGACCCCGAGTCAGAAGAACATCTTGACCTGTTAAAGGAAGTCCGTGAATAGGTCGCCATAAAGGCAGGGTCTTACCAAAGTAGAATAGCAAAATACATCAATTATAGAGTTAAGCCCAGAAGGTTCAGGGTGGGAGACATAGTACTGAGAAGAGCAGAAGTAGCTAGACATACCCTTGGTAAGTTAGGATCAATCTGGGAAAGACCATTCGAAGTGATACGACGAGTTCACAGTGGAGTATACAACCTAAGAGACAAATCAGGGAGACCGCTTCCAAGGCCTTGGAATGCTGATAATCTAAAAATTTATTACAAGTAGCTAGCCATGCCTTGTCTGTTTTGCTTATTTATTCCAGTTTACTTTTAATTGGGGGCATTTTTTTATTACTTTTAGCTAGTTTACCTTCGATCGGGCCTGCATGCTACATGCATTTTTTCTTTTCTTAGATAGTTTATTTGTCAAGGTCGACGAGCCTACATTATTTTTAGAAGATAGGAAAGTTTATACAGAGTAGTAGTTTGGATTACCCGACAAAATTTTTCCCCAAAAGAGCACGAGCAAGCACATAAAAGTCTTTACCACGAGCATGTACATAAAGTCCTGCCCATGGGCATATACCTAAAGTTGTACTGATGAGTAAGCACTCTCCAAGATTTTTCTTGACTACATGAGCCCAAGCCACTCGACATCACCATCCATGTCTTTTACATCATCGGGGTATAAAGTTCGGGCTTCAACCATTTGGAGAAAATAATCGAGCTAAAATTGTTAGAGCTTAAAGGATTGAGATATATCATCAACTCATAAACAACTTGTCTACCTTGTTATTTACAAGTAGTAAGTTCGAGTAGTAAGTTCGAGCTAAAACTGTTAGAGCTTAAAAGATTGAGCTCTAACACCAAATAAGAAACAGCTCAAGCATCGGCCTTGTTATGTACAAGTAATAAGCTCGAGCTATAACCACTATACCTTGACAATGTTTGAGCTGCTTGGTAAAATTATCATGTTCAAGCTTTTTGTCAAAAAGCATGATGTTAAACCATATAACAGGATTAAGCCATAAATTGCACAAATACAAAAAATTAATTTGAGATAGTAAAGTGAACTAATGTAGATTGATTCATATCATATGGCCAAGATCGGGCCAACTACTTAAACAAAATTAAAATAAAAAAAATACCCAGAACGGGCCATGTACATATTACATCCTAAAAACTTCAAAAAATTGTTATCAAAGGTTCGGGGTTGGGAGCCTAATCTAGATCGTGAGTATCCTCATTCATTGTAGCATCGACCACGACCTCTTGGTCAACCTCTTCAACATGCTCGATCTCGTCACCCACAATATCAACCTCAATGACAGAAAGCTTGAGCACTGCGTGGAGCTCATCCATGGTCCTTAAAGACTTGATTAGAGGCTTTATATCCTCAGGCAGTCAGGGTCGAAGGAATGCACGAGCCTGCTTCAGGCCATAGTTGTACAAAGCAGCCCCATAATCCCATTACAACTTGCCGATACATAAAGAAATTTTTTGAAATCCTCCACTGCCTAAGCACGAAATTGAGCGAGCTCATTTTCAAAACTCTTCTTTGGATGGATAAGCTTGATCTTTGCTTATTTGAACTCATCCCTTATCACCAAGGCCTCGTCGAGGGCTTTTTTGGATGCATAAGCTGAGCTCACGTTCGAGCTCACGACATGCTTCTTGTTGTTGTTTGATGCTTCTTGAAGCTCAACTATTTTCCTGGACTCGCTCTCTCCCTCGTGACCAGCCTACAAGCAATTCTCAAAATCTAAAAACAAAGCTCGAGTATTATAACTTGTCGACGCAAAAAAATATAAATAGATAAAAAAATAAGTGAAAATAAAAATAAAAATACCTTAAGTGTTAGGAGCTTGAGGTTTTTCACCTCTTCTTCAAGCACAACTTCCGTTGAATACTTGGAAACTATGCTCGATATCAGTGAACCGTTCTGGTACCTTCCTTGTACAGCATCGTCCTCCAGATCCACGATCTCTGGAGTTCCTCGAAACCCGAACATCTGTCCTACACCTCGGGGGATGGCAACTTTAGGTGTGTCCCTCATCATTTTCTTTCCCATGCCCTTAGCTTGGGAAGGAACTAGTTCCCTTGGGACTTCCTTGAAATCGATGCTCGAAAATTAGCTGGATTGAAATTCATTTCAACTTCTGCAAAGTTCACAAAGTCTATAGCTCGAGGAAAAACATCTATTTTTAAGAAAAAGAAAAGAACAACAAAAAGTCATACCCTCGATTCCTTTTACATTTGCAAGGTCGAGGATATTTTCATTTAGAATTTGCTCGACCTTATACACCAACATATCAAGATTCTCTAACTTCACTCCGTCATTTTCTAACATCTCAAAACAGGCCTGACCCTCATTGAATCGATCAGTGTTCGGGATATCCCACCTAGGGCTAAAATGGTAGTTGGGGTCATGGGGTTTGACAAAAAAAATGTTATTTCCAACGCTGGAAGAGCTCGAGATTTTGGACGCCCTAAAACCTCATTAGAGTGACATGTATACGAGAAACTATTATAGTCCGGCGAGGCCATTTAGAGCTCGTACACCATCTTAAAGAGGTCGATCCTAGGCCTAATCCCATAAAAGATCACGCTATAAAAAAAATATATTAACATCATCCACCCATTCGAGGGCAATTGGCCAGGGCACATATAAAATGTGACCAAAAACTCAATAAATAACGGGGTGAAGGGGCCACCTCATACATCCCTTGAGGGAATCCCTAAAAAGGTCATCTCTCTCACTTGAGCATCGACAACTCTGTGTCAAGGCCCGGGGAGCATTACCCCATACGTATTAGCTACCTCTATAGTCTTTTGTTCTTTATAGATGGTATGGAGTTTGGAAAAAATGAGAATCACTTCTTCCCGAGGATTAGCACTGACAGGCTCGAACATGGGAATAAGGTACGACACTAAATCCTTTAGACTGCCCTCACTCAAGCTCGAGCTCCCCCTCCCCCCCGGGAAAAATAGCTCTCACTCTCGTTTCTACTCAAAATTTGATTATTAAATTTAGAATATTCTTAAAGTATCGAGCACTTACCTTAAAGATCAATTGCCCACAAACCCGCTAAAAGCTCGAGTTCGAACTGCCTTTTTACAGAGAGTTGGGAGCTCAAAAGTGAAAATAAGATATTTATAGGCCCATGGGAAAGGCCAAAGGTCATCAAATTTGATCCCTTGGCCTCGAGCCACGTGATATCCATCCAACGACCTTCACCTAACCTTACATGTGTCACTCATCCACCTGACCATGATCAAAGACGTTGCTCAAGCTCGAGCTGCTTAAACTTCCTTGCACCTCATCTCGCAAGCTCGTTCACCCATTAACGAGCTCCGATTTGGATGCACGGGAGCCTATGATGTGCACAGAAGATGTAACCCTAACTCAAGCTTGAACTATTTGCCCAGAGCAATCGTTCTCCCAAATTCTTCACATACGTAGTTGGGCTTTATCTTTCTGGTCGAGCCTAGGCCACTAGTTTGTCATTGGTAGAGTCGGGCCTAACCTTGGCAATATTAATCTTCATGCCCATATCTTGTGCCTTTTAAAAGTTTTAGTCCTTCCATGACTAAAACTCTATACATTGATCCTCATCTAAATATCCAACATCTTGTAATCGATATCAAACTCCAATAGGTAATTTTAGTAAAACTCAATCACTACATGTGATAAGGATAGGGCTTCTAGATGGTTTAATCATTCTAGGATTCAACCATCGTCAATCAACCTCTATAAATACAGAATCAATGTTCATTATTCAAGTACGTTTTACATAATTTTCAGTTTACAACCATATGCATAATTTCTCTCTCTAACATAAGTGTCGAAGGGGAGACGATGAAACACCTCAACACCATTGTTTCAGGTACCGAAGGGTCAATTCCACCTATTTCTAGTCATCAACGAAGATATTGTTCGTGCTTATTCCTTATTCTCAAGCTCGAGATTATATTGGTACGGATTTTAGTAGCATCACTGGGCAACTGGGCTGCTACTAGGGGTGGGCAAAAACCCGCCCAACCCGCCCGACCCAACCCAATCCGA
>CAIGRQ010050697.1:0-12666 GCA_903798375.1 Fraxinus sp. D2006-0159
TATTGTTTGAGGACAACGGTATCGTGATCAAGTCTTTTGGTGGATATTTCAATTTTGATTTCTTGACTTCAAGTTAGTATTTGATTGCTGCAATATCATTTCATTCTCGGTGTATTCTCTATTCAATTTTCAACAGTCATAACCCTCTTCTACAGAAAGATTTAGACAGTATATTTACATCATTACATCTCCATTCCAACTACAATTTTTAGTCTGCATGGAGGAAATTTTCGTAGGACGTCCCCTTGAGCGACTCCCGGACGACCTCCCAGTTCTCGATTTGTTTAGCAAGAGGACCACCGTGAATCCTAACTTGAAGGCTTGTAAGATTTCTTAAGAGGCAACTTTAGAAATTCTTGAACTTCTATTAGTTTCTGCCCAGAAAATAACTTTATTAGAGAAGAACTAGAAAATAATTACAAGTAAATACAGAAACTATTCTTACAGTGGTGTACTGGTGTTCCTAACTATATCCTCGTAATACAGAACAATGTGTCGAGTGCTTTTGAAGTATTCCAATGCTTTTGCTACTGTCTGATCTGCTGCCCTTAGGTGGGACACAAGTGCTGTGGCTAGTACTTGAGCCTGCATGTAGATTATGACATAGAATTAATTGTAAGTGAAATTTGTGCTCAAAACAAATGTTGGAGCAAGGGAGAAAGTGAAAGAGGACGGAGGACCTCTTGTTGAGAATGCACGCATGATTTGTGCGTTCCATTTAAGGGTTTATTGTTCTTGTCGAATATGTTAGCAAGCACGGAAACCAATCTTAGAAGGTTTCTTCTGAAAAGAAATATTGCGTAGACCACCTTTTCCATTAAAATTGTCTGCTGTTGCGTTATGCATTTTCAATCCCTTCAAATAATTCATACACTAATCAACTCTACAACGACAAAAGAATCAAACTATCAACTTATACAAGTATGATTAGTTCTCATAAACACAAGAATCAAATTATTTCACTAATAAATCAATAAATGGTACCTGATTTAGCATCCATTTGAATCCAACAGCAGCAGAGCACTCATTCTTGGATGCACTACTCAACCAATCAAGATTGTGAACTTGGTCCAGTGCCTTAAAAATCATAGAAACATTTCTCCGTCTTGTGCCCCAAAATTCCACCATTAGAGCTTAAATTTATATAGCTATTCAACAGTGTCTCAAACCATCCACTTCCAGATCTCTGCATCGATACGATCATGAAGAATCGAACTGGACTGCAAGCACATTCCTGCCTGATTAAATTCAATCAAGCCCAATATTGTTTCAATCATGAACTAAACAGTAGAAATCTAAAAAGTATTACCTGCTAAAGGTTTCAGGTTTTGGAAATGTACATAAGGAATGTCCCATTCTTGTATTTAAGCAGTTCTACAATGCCAGTTTCTTCTTCGATCAATCACTTGGATTTTCGGAGGAATAGTGTCTCTGAGTTTATTTGTTTGCTTTATACAGAATGAAGAAATGTATCGTCCACAAACCATGGCAAATAGTAAGACTACCATTCTTAATACCAGAGGATTGCCTTTGCCACCAATGCATCCTGTATGCAAAGGATTTCTGTACAATATTTTTCATTTATGGTTGATGTGACAACGTTGCAACAGCCACTCTACCAGTCAACATGTCAAGTCTAACCCCCTATGTGTCAGTCTGTGGCTGCAAACGACCATAACAGTAAATGCTCGCCTTAGACACTAGGATGAAGCCACGTGTCACTTCATCCAAAGGTTCTTACTCATCCCCTTCTACTATAAAAGCTCACTCATTGTGTCATTCAAAGGTAATGTAGACCTTAAGCTATAACTTTACTTTCATTATTCTCTCTATATTTCCCAGATCCAAACTCCTTTTTACACAAGTGAGCATGCCTTAATCATGTCCCACATCCAAATATTTACTCTTAAAAGACTATTTAATCGTCGGAGTGCTCTCAGTTGCCTCTCTCACCGTCGGAGATTGGTCACGTGCTTTAACGGTTTGCCCAAGTATACAAGAAGAACTACGTTTTTGTGAGAGGAGCTGAATTTGTTGGTCACGTCAATCCTACAAAAACAAGGTCAACAATTACAACCCTCAGTATTAAAATTTTCCATTATCTTGAAATTGCAACAATCATCGTCGCAAAGAACTACCAAAAAATCTTGAAGAACTCTTCTTGCTATGATTTCAAGTAATCTCTTTTGTGTGGTAGTTTCTTTTGACCTGGATATGAATAGAGGTCAATATGTCTTGAAAGTTGTGTACATTACCATTATCATCATGAACCGTGCAGTTGTGTCATGAGAGGTGGGTGATAAAACATTTGGGTACCAGGCCTGGCAAGACAGCATTAGCCTTATCATTATATGACTTGAACATACACACGTCGGTTAAATAATGAAATGAATTACTAGAGTTTTTTTTTTTGTCTTCATATCATTGAATGCCAACTCATTTCAATTTGTACTTTTAGCATTACTGAATATTCTTTTACATGGATTATTCTTATGTCTTCGCAGAACAGAAAATTAAAAATTAAGAAAAAAGGGAAAGAAAAGTAAGATGCTAAAATTATAATTAGATGAAAATACAAGGACGTCATTGAAAATTTCTAATTGGTTAAATAATGTCCTGTCTTGTTTGCAAAGAAATCCAACTCAACTCTTGAACTCTGTACTTCATCTGCCTGAACAAATCTTAAGAGCACAGAGAAGCCCCGGAAAAGAATTAAAAAGAAAATGTCCGGCATGGAAAGATTACAAAGAATGTTCGCCGGAGCCGGCGGTGCCCTCGGACACCCGCCACCGGATTCTCCAACTCTTGATTCATCCGAACAAGTCTATATCTCCTCTCTTGCCCTCCTTAAAATGCTCAAGCACGGTAAATCTAGGGTTTTTGAACTACATATGCCAACACATTTTTGTGTGCTGATGTAAAGGATTATATATGGTTTTTACTGCTTGTATTGCTGTAACGGTTTATTTGATATGTGTATATTATTATAATGATAGGAAGGGCGGGGGTACCAATGGAAGTTATGGGGCTTATGCTAGGGGAGTTTGTAGATGAATACACGGTTCGAGTGGTGGATGTATTCGCCATGCCACAGAGTGGGACAGGAGTTAGCGTGGAGGCCGTGGATCATGTCTTCCAGACCAATATGCTCGATATGCTAAAGCAAACTGGCAGGTAAAAGTAATTCCACTTCCGATAGAAAATTTCTGGGCTTTCTTGATTAAGATAGGTGGTGTACTTTGTGTGGGTTTTGTAGACGTTTGAAGGAAATTGAACGGTTTTAGAATTTTTTGTTTTTTCAGATCAGAATGTGATAGACGAAGGCAATGAAAAGAGAACTAGCCTAGTAGCCATGATAATTTTCAATTAACTCATAAACCATCAAAATATTATTATAAAAATTTAAATTTTTGCGATTCCTTAAATTCCTAGACTATAATTCCCCAATCCTACCAGAAATAAATAAAAAATAAAAATGAGTAGAAGAGAGCAATATAGAACAAACATCTGGAACTGATCTTGCTTCTTCTGTGTTCTGTCTGTTTTCTGGAGAAAAGCTTACAGAAGCTTCACATTATAGCAAATGGAAAAGACAAGTGGGTTTATTGGTAACAGCAGAGTTTCTGGGTGAATTGAAACATATTGAAGCTTGTTGGAGCAGTATGATTATTTCATTCTCAAGTAAACTAAAAGTAGTTATGGATGCTGAACTGGCCAGTTCTGAGCTTGCTAAGTCTGCCACATGATGAAAATTTTATCGCTATTATCAAATTAAGAAGCATTTTTGTTTTCTGAATTCTAGCGATTGTCTTTATTATATTTTTGTTTCTCAATAGGTTTTGCTGCTCAAATTAATAAATTGAACCCATAAAAAATTGTTGCTTCTTCATGTAAGTGCTATGCATATTCTTCAAATGACTTCTTATAGGTTTATCATTTTCCATCATATCTGGTATTACTTGGTCATTCACGTACATATTAAATGGATTTTTCCATTGTGTCGGACTGAGGACTTTGCGTGATATTTTCTGAACCAGTAATTTGTGTTGTATATTGTTAAGTTGTATTAAGCTGGCGATTAGATTAGTATTCCCATAACTTGCATTTGCTAATCATTCAATGAACAGTGGTACTCTTGAAAAGACTATGCTGTTAATGGGTTTGAGTTGGTTCTGTTTGTTTAGTTTGATTTTGTTTTAAAAATTGTTGACTTATAGTTTCTTATGGGGTCCAACAATTGCTATATTAATTACCCTTCTTTTAATTTATTGAATTTCTAGTAGAATCTTCATACTGATGCTTGTTTCTGTTTTATTAATGATGTGGCCATTTCATGTCATCTTTTCTGTTAAATTATGCAAATTCAGCAAGTATTGTTTGTTGTTGGTTGCAGACCCGAGATGGTGGTTGGTTGGTACCATTCACATCCAGGTTTTGGGTGTTGGCTTTCTGGTGTTGACATCAATACACAGCAGGTTGGTACTCTGTCATCATTGCATTGCTCCAACTTATGTTATTTTTTGTATCAGATTGAATATTTGATCAATAGTAACTTGTTCTTGCAGTTGGTATTTTTTACTCCGTCAGATATGAGATATTCCACAAATATTCTCAGACCTTTTATTTTGTTTATATTCATTTAAGCAGTCATGCACATCTTTCCCTAGACACTATTTACTGATTCTGGCTATTTACCTCTGATTATTTTGTGGAATTTTCACAATATTTTAATGTGGGGTTGATTATCATTTATCAATAATTGCATCATTCTATTAAACTAGAAAGAACCACGTGATCCTGTTAAATGTAGGTAGTAAGTAATTACAAATTCAAAGATTTATATTCTTGTTATTTACTTTAGCTGTGTTCTCTTTGTCCTGAAAGTTGAGTATGTATAAAATTCTGAGGTGAAAGGAATAAGAGAAGGCTATGTAATTTTTTGAAATTTTGGTTTTTCAATTATGCAATCAAATTTGTAATTTCAGAACCTTGTGCTTAAGCGGATATTCTCTTTGTACATTTTTGGTTTGTCATTTTTTTTGTGGTTATATCCATCTTATTGTGGTTGAGGATGTCTTCTATGGATGGAATATTGCAAAAAGGAAAATTCTATAGACTCGTAAGATACTTGAGAAAAAAAATTCATTCTTTCTTCTTTTTCCTCTCTTTTAAGTAGGAACCATCTGAATCAAAGTAATTGAGCATTTTTATTTTTATTTTTTCTCTGCTTTTTCTTTTTAAATGATACCGTGTGAGATTTCGAGGAACGTTAAGTAAATCATAAGGCTACCTGATCAAAGACGTCATATTGTTCGGCCATATTAATATTTTTTTACATCTAATGATATTATCTAGCTAGCTATTCCAAGAAACCATGTGCTTGTGATGGACATTTCTTTTTATTTAATTATATATCATTGTCAGTTTTTTTGGTTGGGGGCGGGAGTGGTGTTTGATACTGGCCAGTAGCCACAAGGTATCCAGGTTGTGGGAAAGAGCAAATATTAGGGGTTTTACTCTCACAGGTTTGTTGACACTAAATAGTTTGGCTGGAGAAATGAGTTTATGGCATATACAGACAGTTGGAAAGTTTGTTACTTACTTTTCCACAATTAAGTGTTACTGTTTAGTTAATTTTTTTATTTAATTCTGTGTATCTCTAGCATCCTCAGTGGCCATTTCCTATTATATGATGTAGAGTTTTGAAGCTTTGAATCAAAGAGCAGTTGCGGTGGTGGTGGATCCCATTCAGAGTGTTAAGGGAAAGGTGGTGATTGATGCCTTCAGACTGATTAACCCCCAAACCATGATGCTTGGCCAAGAGCCACGACAGACAACTTCCAATCTGGGACATCTCAATAAACCATCAATCCAAGTAATGGCCAAATATTTTATTCAATTGATGTTTGATTAATGTTGTTTACTCTGGTTTGTAATTTGAAGAGGTGATCTGTATTTCAGGCTTTGATTCATGGTTTGAACCGTCATTATTACTCTATAGCCATAAACTACAGGAAGAATGAACTTGAGGAGAAGATGCTCCTGAATCTTCACAAGAAGAAATGGACAGATGGCTTGACCCTTCAGCGATTTGATGCCCACTCCAAAACAAATGAGCAGACTGTTCAGGTACTCTGGCATTTGCCTGACTCTTACATTTTGTGGTTGCTGTTAGGGTTATGTTCTAGCTGATTGCCATGAAAGTATGAAACAAAGAAATAATTTCTATTGGCTAAAGTTGTGGTCCCCCCATAACATTGCTGGCCTTGAACCAACAGGATTGTTGTAAATAATTTGACTTCCGGTTTCCATGTCATGCCTTGAGGTTCACCTTGTGGCATATTGCCCTGAGCCACCTGTGCATAATGGCAAATATGGACTGTGTATAAGTATTGAGCTGCTGCCAAAGTCTTGCATGAAGTGATCGTCTTGAGTCAATTTATCAGACATATCCCTGAGGCCTAGTTTCTGTCGGAACTTAGGCACGAGTTTGCTATTTCTGTTGTCCAGAATTTGGAAAAAATAATTTTTTATTTAATATAATAGTAATACGTATATATAAACTTTTTATATTGACCTGCCTGCATTCTACATACAAACTATTATATATATATATATATATATATATATATATTTTTTAGATGTATTTATAAGTGAGGTGAACTTTCTAAGTGAGGTATTTATAAGTGAGGTGAACTTTACTCTGTTGTCCAGAATTTGGAAAAANGCATTCTACATACAAACTATTATATATATATATATATATATATATATATATTTTTTAGATGTATTTATAAGTGAGGTGAACTTTCTAAGTGAGGTATTTATAAGTGAGGTGAACTTTACTCTGTTGTCCAGAATTTGGAAAAAATAATTTTTTATTTAATATAATAGTAATACGCATATATAAACTTTTTATATTGACCTGCCTGCATTCTACATACAAACTATTATATATATATATATATATATATATATATATGTATATATAGCTTTTTTCAATATATAAGTGAGGTGAACTTTAGAAACCAGTTAGCTTCTACATCAGTCTTTTAATTAAAGGTCAGGTGAAGAAACGCTAGAACTGTTATAGCTGCCCTCTTAAGCAAATGGTACAGTATGAAATGTTATTTTTTTATGCTCTGAATTGTTATTTTTTTATGCATCTGGTACAGTAGGAAATTTGATGATATCATTCTAAATTTCTAATTGTAGTCTGACTCTTTCTAGTGCACAAGTATTAGTGGCACATTTTTTTCTTGAAATTCCAACTGCAGATCCACCATGTGAAAATGGTGGATTGTGAAATGCAACGGTGATGCTTTGAGGTTGTATTCTAGTACCAGTATGGTAGTATGGACCTTTTAGATGCTTGTAGAACTTATTGATGGGACTGATTGGTTAAAGAGACATCTTTGCAATTTGTTGTGCTAGATGTTTCAATGGTCTAGTTTGGTAGATTATGATAGACTATGATTGGCTTTCTGCTGTTATGATTTCTTGTTACTCCTAGAGATAATATTTGGAAAATAATGGCGCTATCAAATGTGTCGGATAACTGGAGCACTTCTTGTATTCTACTTCGATGGATATATAGCTTCAGATATCCTTCTGGGTGTATCAAACATGTCGCATAAATGTGGCTTCTTTGTTGCAAAGCACCTCTTGAAGATGTTGAATGGACATTGAGGATAGGGATTATGTCATCATGAGCTATATATATTGTAATCTGGATGTTTAATTTCTTCTGGGTTTAGCTGATTATCAGTCAGATACCTGTATATATTAGTTGATGCATTTCCATGACGACTATTTGTCTTTTATATATAAAGATGATATCTTTGTGGGGTTCCCATGTTATTAGTGGGCTGTAATTAACCAAAGAATACTTTGAAGTTACCATAGCATGATTTATTTTACTCTCTTGTTCCAATTGAAGCAAGTAGCTAAGTTTGGCATCAATTGTGCAGGAGATGCTTAATTTAGCTATCAAATATAACAAAGCAGTTCAAGAGGAAGACGAGTTGCCACCAGAAAAGCTAGCTATCGCTAATGTGGGAAGGCAAGACGCAAAGAAGCATCTTGAGGAGCATGTCTCAAACTTGATGTCTTCAAACATTATTCAGACATTGGGAACTATGTTGGACACTGTTGTCTTCTAGAGTCCGCATTATATTTCAGCAGTAAAAACGTCGACCAGTTTGGTTTGGTTTGGTTTTGCTTTCTCTTGGATGTGAACAAGTGTCTCTATCTTATGTACTATGAGAAAGCAACTATCTTTGAAATGATCTCTTGTTTTACCATGTCATGTCATCCTGATATTTTTATTTCTATAGGATCCTAATTCAAGGATATATGAAACCTTATTGTTGCTTAAGTTATTTTGATTTCTCCCGTTCATGCAGCCTTTCGGTAAGGTTAAGGTGGACGCAACAACAATTGTCTTTACTTAGGCATCTTACAATTTACTTGTAATTTACATGGGTCGTCCTAAGACCTCCATCCTAAAATGATTAAATTCATTATAATTTGAGCTGGTCAAAAGAGGAAGTGGTAACTAATACAGTCTTTGTTGAAGATCTAAGAGTGGTGATAAGCTGTACCAAATTTATGTGTTAGGATTTTGCTTTTGTTTTTGGTAGAAGAACAACATACAAAAGAAAAATAAGTAGAATATGATTTGATAATATCATTAATATTGGTAGAATTTTCGAAATTGTTACAAAGATAATCATTCATTCATTCATTTATGGTTTATGAATTCAGCACAGCGCTTGATCAGTTTGACAGCTTTTTCACCAGTGGGATTGATGAGGTGAAAAACATGGTCCTCTGCTTCCGTCTCAAAAGCTTCAGCTTTCCCTTTCCATTGGCTCCTCAAAAGTGACTCGTAATACAATCTCCCTCTATCCCTCAAGATATCATTCTCAGCTGTACAAACAAGAATCCTGTCACAAGCTAATCCAGTGAGATTTGGTGCTCCATTAACAAATGGGTTGATCCAGGGATCATTGTTGCCTTTATCTGAAGGGCAAACAAACTGCCACCACTTGTCTACCATACCTTTGCGTATTGGATCATGTGCCTCGATCCCGACTGGTTCTTCACCCCAGAAGTATGGTTGTATCATAAGAATGCCATCAATCTTGGTCCCTGACAAAAACCCGCCCAGCTGCCCAACGCGGATTGCCATATGATGTGATATATTTGCACCAGCACTGTCCCCTGCCAAAAACAACCTGTCAAAGTCAACATTTTCCTTTAGCCAGTTTTCAGTGCCACCTCCTGAATTGTGGGAAGCCAACCATTGAAGCACAGCCCATGAGTCCTCGTAGGCGGCCGGAAGAGGGTGTTCGGGGACTCTTCTGTAGTCAACTGAGACGACGACAACTTTAGCCTCGGAAGCTAGTATGTTTAACACGTTATGGTACTTGGGATCAGAGATCGAAGATATGAAAAATGCTCCACCATGGAAGTAGACTACCAAAGGAAGTTTTTGGTGGTTAGGTGTGAGAGTGGGTTGATAAATCCGGACAGAGACACCGGTATCGGGTACGACAACTATGTCTTTAGAGGAAACTTCAGTCTGATGATCAAAGGTTGCTGGTGCAATTTCCGTCCCAAAAAGTCTCTCTATGGTTCCATCTTTGTACACCCTTAGATAAGGTGGAACATCATGAATGACCTGATCACTGCTTGTATCCATCTGTGAGTCTCTTGGCTAAAACTCTGAACAACTTGAAAGGTTGAAACTGAAGTAGAGGATGGACAGAGGCAAATCAGGACAAATATAGGTTGAAGCCTTGAGCCAAAGTAAGAACCCAACCCATGAATTTTGGACCGTAGAATAAGTCAAATAAAAAACCCACAAAATTAAATATTTTGAATTTAAATCTCTCTCTACCTAATGACATGGTTGGTTAAAAAATCAATGAGCCCATTCCATCAAATCTTTTGATTGATACATGAGCAAATTCTCTTGAAACTATAGAATGACGTAGACTATTGATACATTTGGACGCGAGTCCATTCTCTCTAAGGAATTCGACAAAATAGTCTCTAAAGAGTTGTTTTCATAACCAAGTAAATCCCTCCTCAAATCATATGTTAATTAATTAATTTTTTTTTTTTTTTTCTTTTAAGCTAATAATTTTGGTTGTTTGTGTTTTGGTTGGTAATTTTAAGTTTGTTTCCTTTTGTAATATTTTTTTTTTTTGCTTATAAGCTAATAATTTTGGTTGTTTGTGTTTTGGTTGGTAATTTTAAGTTTGTTTCCTTTTGTAATGTAAGAATATTTGAATAGGTGATGAAACTTATTTGATTTCTCGTATACTTTCATTTGACAAACTAATATTTAAAATAAAGCATAAAAATAAGATTCCATTTTTCATATCATGAAAGAATTATAACTAAAATAATGTTCTTTATTTTTTTAATTTCAGTTGAAGGGGGTATTTTATGATTTAGGGTTTTATGATTTTAGTTGAAGATGAAAGTTTATCATTATTAGAATTCTAGTTAAATACAAAAAAGAATATAAAAATGTTCAAAAGAATTTATGTAAATAAAAATTAATGGATGAATTTAGAACGATATATTTTTATTTAATTTTTATATATCTATTTAGGTAAATTTACATAAAATAAAAAATATACTATAATTATCTTTTTAACATGTCGCATGACGAAAATTCTACAATTGAAAATCTATTCATGTTTGACAATCATTATTCGAGAAAAATAAACTTTTGAATAGTGATTTTTAGGAGAATGTATGGTAAAAAGTAGGAATTTTTTTTGAATTTAATTGTATAATATTTTATTGTGTGAATGTGTGGTAAAAAAATGAGTATATAGAAAAAAAGAATTTGAAAATAATGATTGTCAAATATGGGCTTAATAATTGAACTGATAAAGACATTGCAAAATATTTTAATTTAATAAGATAAATGAATGATAATTATACAATTAATGAAATTCCAGCTACATTACTGCTCTTTCCACATGATCCAACTACTCAGTTGACTAAAATGAGAATTTTTAATATTGAAATTTTATCATTTACTCCTAAATTAAAAAAAGAGAATGAAAATAAAAATGTAATAATTTAAACCAATAATTTCGTTTGCCAATTTTGAACAAGTTTTCTGGGTCAAAGTTTGCTTAAATAATTTATTTGGGTAATTCCACTATGGGCAACAAAGTCTTTCCCCACCTATCACATGAGCCAGCTGGCCCTCTGGCGGGCCCCGCAGAGTAGCAAGAAGATCCTTTAATCGTGTGGATTCGTATATCACCAGACAAATTTTTAATATTTTTTAGAAACAAAATCTTACAAGAAAAATACTTGAAGACGACTCCCATGTTTCTCACTTCTATTCATTTTTGACTTTTTTTCTATAAAATATTATTTATTACCCTAGCAGCCCTATAAATGTCTAACATCGACTCACTTTTTAACAATCATGCATGTATATGGCGGGGTTCACCGACAACTCACATAGATGGACATATGTAACATCTCGGAATTTAATTTTATGTGGACCAAATTTAACATTTGGACATTTAGCAAATGAAATAGTCAATATCTAACTTTATCGCCACACTAAAGTCCAAAAGTTGAAATGATTTATTTGTCTACGTGTACCTTTCGAATTTATCATAAATTATTTTGGTTGAATATTTTAGTACTTTGTGTTAAAATCATAATTAACCCAATTTTTTTTATATTTCGGACTAGTTACGTTCGAGTTACTCTAATAGAAAGAAATGTGTTATCCTTCAATATTTTATTAATACTAGTGAAGAAAACGTGCGTTGCACGTTAGTTGATCATTGTTGAACATCCACCACCACAGTAACCTAAAAAACACAGTCCAAAACTATATTTAAGGGACTGGAGGAGTAAAAATTATCTAATTAGAATGACAAAAAGCTTTTCATGTGACAATTATGTAAATTGTTAACAACAGTACAATTTGAAGGCTTTGAAGAGTGCATATCAGTCGATTTATCATCGATGAGGACATCACTCATATCAAACTGAAGATATAATAATAGTTATGGCAATATGCAAAGTCTTATTAAAAGTTTAAAATGTTGCATTCTCTTCAATATAAATTCTAATACACATTGTATAGCACGATCAATGCAATATAAAAATAATTATTATTATGTTTAGGAAAGTTCCTTAAGATGGGACTTAGAAAAATTATTAACTTAATATGATGTGGAGTATGTTCTTATTTATAACTAATCCAAGAAGTTACTATAAGAATTTACTGTAACTACATTTAAATTTGATTTTGACAAGGAAAAATAAATGGCTTAATAGCTATAAATATGACAAGATGATAATTAATAAGGTACCTTAATGCAAGGTGGCGTTCAAAAAGGCTAACACTGCAAGATAATTCGAGGGTAGAATTCAATGTCTAGAGTAGAACGCTTCGTCCAATAAAATTAGGTATCCATGGAAACAAATCATATTACAAATTACACTTGTAACTCACATTGTTGAAAAAACAAAATTAAGCAAACCCAATTTGGAAAAAGAAAATCAATCAACATTTGAATTAAGTCAAACCGTGTGCAAACCTAGCATCAAATTCAAAGCCTCTTAGGAAGGAATCTTACTGTCCAGTTGCGTGTCTTTGCTAATCGCCTT
>CAIGRQ010050758.1:0-10429 GCA_903798375.1 Fraxinus sp. D2006-0159
TTACCCAGAACTTTGTTACTTCAGTATGCTGTATTCTACACTGTTTTTACTGTTCAGCATCTACAAAAGGCAAATTAGGGTTTATAAATGATGTGAGGGATTACATTGTCATTTTTACATGATTTGTCTGAAAATTTTGAAGAATTGGATTACTTGTTTTGGCCTTTTCATAAAGCTGTTGGATTGAGTTTTACTGTTCAGCACAGATTTTCCTCTGTTTAAGAATTTTGTATGTCATTTGGCATTTAACTCTGTACCTAATTATGTTCTGGTAGCATTTGTAGGGAGTTCCCATCATTTTGGGGTTCACATTTGATGTTAGCTGTGGATCTTTCCTTTTGTTGTAAGTAATGAATACAAGGTAAATGCTGGTAATTTCTCAAGATTATTCTAGCTCTTAAAATTTAGTGCAAAGTTATAATATTCGGTAAAAGGATGTCAAATAGAAGTTGAAAAATCTGGCCTTTGACTTTTGCCCATTGCCATAAGATTTATTACTAACTTTTGATCTGTTCANTTGTAATTGAGTTGAGAGAGAGAGAGATGTGGGCCCCCCCACCCCCCCCCCTCCAGATTAGAAGAGGGGGGTATACTGAAATTAACATGGTATGATTGCAAAGAATTTGATTGAATAGAGCAATGAAAATAATTCTTGTATTTGAAACAATTTTTTTTTAAGAATAAGACTTGGAGCATGTTTCGCTACGCTTAAAAGCAGCACCTTTTTTGGCAGCTTATCCAAAAAGGTGTTAGTTGTTGTTGGTATGGGTGGGATCTGTAGTTGAACATAACTAGTTCGTGCTGTTATCTATTCTTTAAATTGTAGAATTGATTTGGTTGCAAACACAGATTGTTGTCATATTAGCTTGTAATGGTGGTGAGTTACAAATTTAATTGTGGGGAAGAATGCCATGAGAGTAATGAAGATGCTATACCACAACTATGAACATAACATTATTTAGCCTCATGGACCTTCATCATGTTGGCTCAGCTAACATTGATTGTTTTGCTGTTTTTGAGACATGGGGTACTTAAAATGAATGCATCAGTTGCCATCTGCAAATTGTTGTCTACCTCTTTAATAACTAACTGTAGTGACCTTTACATTTGACTTAAGTTTCATTACTTTATTTCTATGATACTCTATGACAATAATCAGCAATCTCATTTGCTCCATCTCTTGATCTGCAGAGAGGAAACCGAATCTTGTAGATTCTATGCTATGGAACTTAATGGTCATAGGAGAGCTAGACACAATGATCTTACCTCTCATCAAAATGGTGACGTGAGCACTTCAAATATTGAGGACGAGCTTGATCCATGGACTGCTTTGGCATACAAACCTCGTACCATTTCAATGTTACTTATTGGTGCATGTTTCCTAGTGTAAGTTACTTAACCTGTGAGTTTAGTCTCTTTCCAATCTCTATTTATAGTATTGTGGCTCACTTCTCGATGGAATTAGTTGATTATCTGACTTATATTATGAGGAGTTTTCCCTTCTATGTTCTTTTATCGGAGATGTTTACTTATGTTCATTTTTTATTAGTTCTGGCGTTCTAAGCATTTGAATACTGCATAATGATTATAAGAAGCTTTGTGCTGCAATGCTTAGTTAAATATACTAATTCTCTATATTAAAAAACTCTACCAGATGGGCAAGCGGAGCACTTGATCCTGAACATAGTTCTGCAATTGATCTTGTTACCTCTGTGAAAAGGTGGGTTCTTGCTTATCGTTGTGCTATATTTACATTGCTTTATGAACTTAAATTTTAAACCGTCGAACGATTGTTGTGTTTTTTTTTTTTTTTTTGGTAGGGGTACATGGGCAATGATTGCAGTATTTCTTGCGTATTGTTTGTTGCAAGCTCCTTCTACGTAAGTTGTTTATACTTTCTTGTTAATGTACGATTTGGCCTTTTCATCGAAGTTTGAACTATTTTGATATTTGTAAATATCTTTGGTTCATCCTGAGGCTTTTAAGTTTGTAGTTTTTGTTTTTGTTATCTTTGGTTGAAGGAATTGCATCAGGATTAAAAAGTTTTTGCATGCAGAAACATGAAACTGAAAGTAGATCCATTTTCAAAACATCTAGCTTAACTACTCATCAGATGTCGAAATATGGTTTCTGAAGAATTGTGAAATTGTGATGCTTGGTAATGCGATTGTAGTTATCTGATGTTTTGAGTTCTTCGGTCCATGCATGCAAAAAGATTACAAAGAATAGCATCTGGTTTAAATGTTTATGTCACTGCATACTCATCCAAATATGGACATCTGTTAGAGTTCAGAATCAGAAATTAATGACACGTAGAGACTGAGTACTGAAGAGCATAAAGAAATTCTTTGGCATTTTGACAAAGTTCTTTTGTTTGGAAGTTGAAGCCAGACAGAGGAGTGTCTTTCATGGTCCATCACTTTGTAATTTTAGATAGAGGAATGCCATAATATTTCAGAATCTTCTCTTACATCTGACTCTTCACAGGATAGAGTTGGGCATCTCGTCGGCTTAGTTTAGAAATTTCTTTTGGTGGCCAATCATTACTCAAATTATGTAGAGAGGGAAATTCTTCCACGATTTACCTTTAGTGTCGCTTAGATTTCGCTATTGAAAATCCATCACCCGTCAAATGGAGTAGGAGTTCACTTTAAGATTGTAATTTTACAAAATGATGTATATCTTTAATGCCCATGCTTCAAGTCGACTAATAAAAGAAAATTGTTGCTATATATATTATTATTGCAAGGTCTTTCCTTTTTCCACTGTTTTTCAAATTAGAGGCGGCAACTTTGAAGGGATTAGTTCCAGTTAAAAATATGTGACCTGGAATATATTACAATAAGGTAGTCATTGTCGCTCTCCACAAGGGAGCATCAAGGGTGAATAGATAAATTTATAGAAGGCCTTCAAATATGGATGTTTGATGCTCACCTTAACTTTTATATAATGTTTATAACCTGTTGGTCTACTTGATCAGGGTTTGCTCATTTATTTGCTTGCAGAGTACTAGTCAGGCCACATCCTGCAATTTGGCGTCTTGTTCATGGAATAGCCGTCGTTTACCTAGTCGCATTGACATTTTTGCTTTTTCAGGTCAGTTACTATTGTTTGCTTCGTTTTAGTACCTAATAACTACAAAGATATATTTCTTAACTGTAGTAGATTGTAACAGCATGTTCTTGCTATAAACTGTATGCCAAGTATAGTTGATAACATAAAGATTTATTATCTATATGGATATCATTTCCATATAACTGATTCTGGGATATGTTTTGAATTAATTCTTTTAGGAATTTTTATTTTAATCGTTCTTCAGTAACAATTTTTAGTCATTGATTCGTTTTTGTAGTCATTCTATTCTGACGCACGTTATTTTTTCATTGTTTCCAGAGGCGTGATGATGCTCGGCAATTTATGAAATACTTACATCCTCATCTTGGTGTTGGTGAGTATTCCATCTACTTTCTTAACAAATGCGAGTTTGTAATCATTTTTGGTCTTTAATTACTCGAAATTTCTCTGATGCAGAACTTCCTGAAAGATCCTACGGTGCTGATTGCCGAATTTATGTGCCTGAAAATCCTACAAACAGGTTTAAGAATGTTTATGTATGATATCTTCTTTCGTAATATTTTATCTGGTTACTTCTGTTTTATGCAAGTTTTATTTTTTGTTAACCTTGTTATATGTTGTACATTATAATCCTACCGGAGCTGAAGGATTATGATTTATTTTGAATTTTAAGGAGACACTTTTTGATGAGTTTGTTCTGGCCCATATCCTTGGATGGTGGGGAAAAGCTATCATGATTCGCAATCAGCCTCTTTTATGGGTACTTTCAATTGGATTTGAGTTGATGGAGGTCGAACCTTAATTCCTTCTGTGTGTTCTGGTCTGTTTCTATATGTTCAGTTCCAAGAAAATGTTAAAGGTAAATGTATATTAGTTCATTAAGACGACATTTATGCTGGTGTTTTCAGCTAACCTTCCGCCACATGTTACCCAACTTCAACGAATGCTGGTGGGATAGCATTATTCTTGATATATTAATCTGCAATTGGTTTGGTAAGAATATTGAGATTTTTTCTTTTTGATTTTGTTATGAGACACAGATTGTTAGTTTGTTCCATAAACTATTTGAGTATGTTCAGTGTGCAATATTGGACATGATTGGACTTGATTCTAGTGCCTTGAGTTAAATTGAACAGTCAACTTCTGAGAGATGCTATCAACCATCTCATCTTTGCTGAGTTCCTGACCAAATAACTCTACATATTATTTACAGTGGTACCTCTGAACTCAATGTCTAAACCTCTCTCCCTATTATGATTGGAAAAGGAGTTAAAATAAGTTGCTCTTTCCACCTGCCATCATGCGTCATTATTAATTTTCAAGGTCAAACTAGCATATTTTGGGATGACCTTTCCTGTGATTCATTTAATGTGCAACTAAGATTGAAAATAATAAATCTCATCGACAGTACTTCCAAGCAAGGACTTGAAGATTTTGAAATATCAATGAAAAAATGGTTAGATAGAATAAAAGAAGGTAACATTTTATAGATCATTAGATGAAAATAACACATAAGTTAGCACTGAAGCTTGAAATGCTTACTGCTACATTTCCGTCATGCAAGTTGAAGTTGTCTGCTTCTATATCTCAACTTAATTTTATGAATTAATTAGAACGTTGTTATCTAGATGGTACTAGTGCCATAAAGTCCTCACGTGAAACTAGGATAATTCAACCTGGTCTCCACCATATTTTCCCAGAGCTTGTTGATACTACCCTAAGGTCTTTTCTGCATCCATATTTGTCAAAATGTTATTTACTAATAGCCTTTAGATGGATGACCATGGAATTTTATCTCTTGCTAGTTCACTGTCAAACAATGATACCATGTTATGAAACAACTACTGTTTTAAGGAATAATAAGGAATGTAAAACATTTTCTTATTGTTACTCTACAGGTATTTGGGCAGGAATGCGTACTGTTCGATACTTCGATGGTAAAACTTATGAATGGGTTGGTATAAGCCAGCAGCCAAACCTTATTGGCAAAGTATGCTTATTTGCGACATTTCTTGTCTGTCTCCTTTCCTTCAATTTGCTGATATATGTCTGAATTGAATGGGGGTTATGCATCATTAAACAAATCTTTTTGGTCTTCATGTTTAAGACGCTTGATATGTTTTAGATCTGTACTTCCCTCTGCCGAGATATCTTCAAATGGCTATAGTTCTCATATGCTTTCCCACATGAATCTCTTCAGCTTCAATGTTTATCAATTTTACACTTTTCAAAAGTCTCCGTATTGTTATATATTGCTAAAATTTTTATAGCATTTCTTGTTCCACCACCACTTCAATGTTTAGTGTCAAGTGAACCTTCTTGTTCCACCACCACTTTTTTTATTAGGTGGGCTTTTACCTCTTGACTACCCTTGTATCTCTGTGCCAAGTTTTGTTCGCAGCTAGCCACCTCATTCCTCATCATGTTACTGTCTCTTTCTATATCCATCTTTTATTCCTTCAAAACTCCATTTCGGTATACTGTAAGAGATGAAAAGTTACCGATTATGATCTCATATAAAGAGGGTACTTATTACTTTCATTTTCAGGTCAAAAGAACATTGGGTCAATTTACACCTGCACTGTGGGACAAAGATGAATGGCACCCTCTTCTTGGTCCATTTCGATTTGTTCAAGTTCTCAGCCTTTGCATTGTATTCTTGACTGTTGAACTCAATACATTCTTTCTCAAGTTTTGCCTTTGGATTCCTCCTCGAAACCCCCTCATAGCATGGAGGTTGGTCTTTTGGTGGCTTATAGCAATACCAACAATTCGTGAATACAATTCTTACCTGCAGGATAGGTATTCTGTGCCTTTCTCAATTCCGATGCTTGCTGTATGGATATTGGGCATTGGCATTTGCAAGATATGCTTATTATCTTCTCTTTTTCTCACATTTTGCTTAATTGATGATGACTTATAGGAAACCGGAGAAAAAGGTGGGAACATTTTGTTGGCTTTCGCTTGGTATCTGCATTATGGAACTCCTCATTTGCATCAAGTTTGGACATGGTGTGCTTCTTATTATCTTTTGTTAATTTAGTTTCTGATATTTTCGTTTTATCTGTTGATTTTGCTGTACTCTTTTGTGAACAGTGTTCTCTTATTCGATCATTTTCAGGATTGTTTCCTAATCCCATGCCCAAGTGGTTGGTAATTTTTTGGACGTCTGTTGGGATTGGCCTCGTAATATTCTTGGCTGCATGGTCATGGCAACTGCAAAGGGTGGTGTATAAAAAATGGCGATAAGTGCATTCTTGTGGTTGAGATATTCTTTAGATACCTACATTGTGCCAACCAGTCTTGCTGTAAATCCACATCACAATTGTAGTGACAAATGTTTACTCCCCTAGGTTAGACATCCCAACTGATTCATGTGGAGTACCTCGATTCTTCTATACTAGGTGTAGTAAAGGCCGATTTTTTTCTTAAGTGGAGCATAGCTTGTTGAAACTTGAAAGCAACCTCCTTTATCTTCAGTACCGTTCTTTTTCCCCATAGACCCCCCCCACAAATTACTTTCTTTTTTTCAACTGTAATTCTGTTGTGTTGGCGTGGCGAGTGCCAGATTCATTTTTTAGGATAATGTTTTGTTGTTCATGACAAGATTCTGGCATTTGACATGCGACTAAAATTAGTACTCGTTCAAGTGAAGTCTACTTATCATGCATAGGACAGTTGAGCGTGTGTGTACAAAATACTTAACTTTTCTGTATAATCGGCAAGGGGAAAAAACTAAATCTCGACTGCTCTTTCAATGTCTTGATTATGTTGTTTCTTTGCTGTATATCTTCTCCAATTCTCCAACCACTTGGGTTCATCCTTTATGGCTATGTCATAGTATTCCAGAAGGACCAGAAGCAACGTATCTTCTATTGGCACATGGACAACCGTTTGGACCAATGAACTTACTTGCCTAGTTTGTTTTAAAGGGTTAAGCTATGGCATTAAGCCGGTCCAAGAGCAAATCATTATATCTAGTGATAATGTGAGTTCGAGTTGTGCAGGCAAGTAAGATTCGACAATGGAGGGCAAGTCAGGGCCTTAGTCTCTCTGCCTCTGTTGTGACCGCCACTTACAACTGGCCAAAGGACCGGAAAATGGGAAACAGAATAAACCTTGATGGTTGAATTCTTGCAAATCTCAGTATAATCGAAATGACATTTATGTGGAGACTATCCACTTTGTACGCTTTAAACATCATAAAAAGGAAGACATTTGTTAATTCAAACCTACAAGAGTAGATCGGTGGGATTTCTCTCTAATTGGTTAAAGCAAGATTCTCCATTTCTGGAACAAGATTAGTCGTACCTATTCAACCTAGTTCAGATTCCAACTGTTTCAATGTACCCCTCACACCAGTGCAAGCTGTAACAAAGTCAACTGAAGAGCCTTTTAGATTTCCTAGCTCTAAATCTGTTCACAAGTAATGCTGGAAATCTTCTCCAAAGCAACCTTAATTGCAGAGACTTCTTGGGGTGGATAAAGGCATGCCCCCAGCTCATCAACTTGCACTCCGATTCCCTGAGAGAATATCAAAAGTTTTTCTAACAAGTCTGTCGAGATAGATTAACCATCTACACTCTCCTGCTTAAGCAAGCCTGTAATTGAGTGAATCAGTTCCTTAATAAATGCGACTGTTTCAGACACAACGCTGGTAGTTAAATTAGCAATCTTCATCTCTTCAAGTGACAGGTCATTGCCCAGATCTTCATCACATGAATCATTATCATTGTCTGTTTTTTCTTCTGCTTTGATGTCTAACTTATCAGAAGCTTCATCTGCTAGGACAAAGGAAACTGGTTTCAGTTTATCTCACGAAGAACGTCCTTAATGGAAACTGCCACTTGGGTCATTGCTCGTCCCATTGCCATTACATTAGTGGAAGGAGTCTTCTTTAGGGCTGAACATACATTCCAGACCGTGCCCGCTAGTTGTGGAATTGAGAGTTTTTGAGCTTTATCATAGGATCCTACACAATCATTTAGGAGAAGGAATAAGTTGATTTTGAGGGGGGGAAACTCAAATAACGCATGCACAATGTAATGTTTACTCTGCCAATCATGCTACTGATTTGGAAAACTATTTTCCAAATCAATGGTCAGGATCTTGACACCTCACATTGTCAAACTAGTTGTAAAACTCATTGTACAACTAGCTTAATTCTTACTCGGGATATGATAATAGATGACATTGCTTATGATGTGCGAAATGAATGAACTTGTGAATTGAAGAAGCACGCATGTCCAAGAAAAGCTTGGTTTTTCTACCCCGACAGGTGCAGCTTTTTAAACTGGAAAATCACTTACAGACACACTACACGGGAACAGGATTTCTTTCCAGAATTCAGGCTATTAGTCTGTTATAACAGTTTTTGGCATACGAAGACCTTGAGTATTTGCCGATTGTGAGAATATTGACAATATAATAAAGAAAACTTCAACTAGTAATACAAGCAGAGTACAGCAAACTGACCATGATATCCTAGTAAATTTGGGATCTGAGACAAGTAATAATATTTTCAACATTCTGTCACTTTTTTTGCAGTGGAGTCTTAACAATCTAACTTACAATCATAGCCATATAAAAGCAGGAAGTTATCCATCATGAAGTAAGAGACTATATATTTTACTGACACATTTGTGTGAAGCGTGTCATGGTCATGGATGCACACAATATTTCATGCATGATCATAAACAGATGCACAGAGAGAGAGAACACCATATGAAGAGACTGCCTCTTTCAACAACGTGAAACTGCTGTCAACAACTTGTTTAATGGACGCATGAATGCAGGAAGAGAGGATTGGTCCTGCTCTGACAGAACTTCCATGGGATGGTAAAAGGAACCCCTGCAGCATATTGAAGTATGCAGTCATGTTTTCTTCAAGCACTTTACCTTCTGGGGTTTCTCCAGTGTAAAGCATTCCAGCTGCATTAGAGATCAAAGACAAAATAAATCACCTGATATGAGGCTACGTGCAAGTAGGAAATAATATTTCCCACACATATCCCTTACTACGAGAGAAAGTAAAGAAATAACAGAGCCATCCCGTGTAAACTTCATAGAATGCCATCTTTTAGCTTGCTTACTGGACATCTACAGCTTCGAGGAGGTACTGAACCACTAAGACATCCACAATTCAAAAACACAGCTCTCTCCCTATCCTTCCATTTCTTGTTTTTCCTTCTTTTAATTGAATTCTTTTAATATGCAAATGTGATCTTTGGTCTTCAGGTCTACTAGTTTAAAACATCCATCAGCTTGTTTAGTCCTATTGGGCAAATATGCCGAGATTCAAACCAACCATCAGCATTCCAGGGGAGCAGTCAAATATGAATCACAGACACGGACACAAACACGAACATGAGATTCTAACACGATACAACATGGACCCGGAGATATGTAACGTTTCAAAATAGTTATGACATGGATAAGTGGGGTCACGTCTATCCAAATTATATCTATATATGTTATTCTTTTAGTTTAACACTAACTTATTTTTCAATAAAATGAATACTTTGTTTTAACTTTGATTTTCGTTTTAGAGATGATTTTTTTTAAAGGTGAGTAACTAGTTCATGTACATCGTATAACTATTCAAAATAAAATCTAAACATTCAAGTATTGAAAATTTCATATGGTAGGTTTAAACAAATATATCAAGAGATTTTTTTTATTTTATCTTTTATCTCATTGGTTTTTAGGACAAGTCATATAGTATGTTAGACGTGTCTTTCCTGAGGTGTGTTGGGAAAGTGTGTGGGTATATGTAAATGTATGCATGCCATGTGGCATGTTGGAAATGTCCCATTGTGTGTGAGGAATGTTAGTGTTGATAAATGTTGGGCACGGAATGCCAGCCTAGGAGGTGTCTGTACATCATACGCAGTTGACATCCCAGAGTATACTTCTGGAAGTCTTGATTCAGTCCATAATCATGGGGCAAGAAAATGCATCAGCAAATACCCGCCAAGGCATGACACCAGTGCTGTCACAATGCTTATCTGGTGTTATGTCTCTGTTGAAAAGTCCTTACTTCTTAACAACATAACTTCAATATCTATTTCGTATTCTCAATCTTTATCCAGTGAATGAACTTTTTGTACAGCTAATAATGCAAAAAAAGGCACAAAAATTAAGCATCCTTCAATTAAAAATTAGAGATGTCAAGTTACCAAGGCCATAACAAACTTTTAAAATAAGTCGATTGTAAGGAAAAACCGTTCTTAATGTGCATTATATTGACAAAAAGAGAAGAATATGAGTGTGTCAAAAGTCAAATGAAGAAGCAAATGTAATGCTAAGTTAGTTAAGAAGTCTTGAAAGCAGAGTTTCTATGGGCTTAATGGTT
>CAIGRQ010050778.1:0-18018 GCA_903798375.1 Fraxinus sp. D2006-0159
GTTCATTGATTTATGTTGCATACTTGCAATTGTAGAATATGGAATGATTTTTTCCACCGAAATGGAAATCTATACATGTTTCTTCCAGTTCCAGTGGTGCATCCAGTCTGGCCACTGCTTCTAGTCGAGCTCGCTCTAACGATCATTGATTGTTGACGTTGACCGGTCAACTGACTGTCGACGTTGACCGGTCAACGTCCCGCGGTCCGCTCGGGCTGAGCTCCGAGGCTGGGTCCGCCACTGGCCACATAAACTTTGATTACAATCCTAGTAGGACTAAATAACACGTTTAAATAGTAGACGGTCCTTTTCAATACCCTCCATAGCTCGTGAAATTATGGAGTAGATTGTGGCTCAAAAAATGTGGGTTCAGCTAAAGTATAATCTTTTGAAAGTGGTGGCAGGACCAGTAACATGCGCTCATTACCACATGAGAGTAGTCCTCATCCTTCTATTTCTTGCAATTGCCATTCTATGTTTTGCACACGAAGCATCCAGAGAAGAAGTTACTCAAACTGCCTAAGATCTGGCTCCTGATTCCTGAAGAATGAGTTGAGTTGGGCTATTTGGTTGTTGTATGTCTTTTCAACTTTCGTTATACTTCAGGATCTCCATCTTTCTTTCTTTCTTTCTCTCACTCAATCCCTCATCCCCCTCGAACGAAAAGAAAGCAACGCGCTCAAAGCCCCTTCATACATGACGGAAGCACGCACATATAGAAGACAAGAAGATATGAGTTTTTCTTTAGAGGAAGATGAATTTTTCAAACTATCGCTGGAAGATACACATAGGAAACTTAAAACACGGTTTCTTTTATTTTCCATCTTTGGGATGAATATAGGGCACGATATGAGGTTCATGCCTAGCACCCATTCCGACACCGTTGCTAATTTTTTTTTTTTTGATAACCCAGGAACCCGCAGCCGCTATTGGCACCACCAATGCGCACTAGATAAACCTGGGGACTGGCACAAGACCCGCAACCACACCAGCCAGGTAAATCTTCTCCAAGGAGAAGGCGGATGTCTCAAGCGTGGGTTGAACCCTCGTCGAAGCCAACCCAGTTTCCCAAGCAAAGCCTTTTTGCCAACTCGGCCACACGCTCTTTGAGCATGATGAAGTGGGGTGAAGTGAAGAATAAAGTTTTAAAAATTTGAAATTATGAATTGCATATACTGTAGGAAGATTTTATCCACCTAAAAGGTCGTATTCCGCACTATGTTTCAAACAAGGACGTTTTAAGTCTACTTATTACAGGCCATTAACGTTGAAATCCAAATGGAGCCAATTAAGATTAACAAAAGAAAAGTTCCAAGTTTTTCAATTAGGTTTTCCATAGCATTATCATCTCCAATTTGAATACAAAGATTATTTAAATCCGGTTCCTCACAGCACTACATGTTCAACCTGTAAACAAAGAGATCATAACAATGCAAAGCTGAATTCATTAACTCTTGTGTAAGCTATGTAATTGAGACAAGGCTTGATTAGAATCTGACCGAAACATCCCACAAAATTTTTAACAATTCAACATTAAGAAACTTTTAAATTAGACTAAGGTACAATAAGAATAGCCGATGGTACAGAAACTCCACTGCAAAGACAGTGCTCTTCCAGTATAATTCATAAACCGGGAAGGCACAAAATCCTAGAAACTTATTTCTTCTTCCCAGCCTTGGCCGCATCTCCAGCCTTTGTCTGCACAACAAAAGCAGAAAACATAAGAATATCATGTGATCAAAATTGTCATAAAGGTTATATTAAGACAAGGCAATGTCTTCCAATCTCTTATCTTCAAGTGCTCGAAAAGCTACCTCTCTGCTTCTCTTAACACACAAAGTTCTTCGTGAATAAGTTAGATTTAGGGTATTTTCATGTAAATTATAGCTTCAAATTAGACCAAATAGTGTGCAGAACCCTTGTACATGTTTTCAGTTTTACAAACATAATTCACAGAATCTCTCAGAGCGACATGGACTCTACCTTCTTTACTCCACGGATCTTCTTAGCCCTATTCTTCCTCTCCTTCAGCTGCTTCCTAGACTTCTCAACCTTGGTATCAAGACCATTCTGCATACAAAGGTTATGATATTTTAAGATTTGAGAGACGAGTGAATCAACCATCATAGAACACAGACCCAGAATGACCCAGTTATCGGAGGCAATATAAAAATATTTCACTAACAGGAAATTTTTGCCTTTTCTACAAATATACATTAAAGAAAAAAAAATATTATAAAGTTAGCACACTAATAAAAGAGCTACTGAGTTGGGAGGAGAATGAAGTTCAAAAACAAATACAATTTTGGGTGAAGGCACATGTTTCGTGTCTATCTACTAAATGATGTGCTGTAAAAACAACTGCCCAGGCAATGTAAACATGGGTATTACAACTTACAGAGGAACGTATTAGACAACATGATTCTATACTGTCACGAAGCCCAATTTAGTGACTTGTTATTGAACATCTCAACAATAGAAGATCAGAACTAAAACAAAATAACTATCTACAATCAAGTATACATATTTCACATTCCCCCCACAGTCCTAGTTAAGCAAAACCTTCATCATAAAAAAGACAAGCCAAGAACTGCTAACAATTTGACTCTCAATATCCATAAGTAAATGGCAAAAGGCACTTCATATGTTTCGTAAAAGACTACATTAATAGTTGCATAGGGGGAGGAATTACCCTGATGAGTCTATACTTTGGCTCATATTTCTTAGCATTCTCAACAGAATCATAGATCAAGCCAAAACCAGTAGATTTGCCTCCACCAAAGTGAGTCCTGAATTTGAACACAAAAATAGCATTGGGATCTTTAACCTCGTACATCCTCGCCAATTTTTCCTTTAGTTCAGCCTACAGTAACAAGATAAATAGGTAAGATACAAAGTTGTATACTTCTATCCACAACAAAATCACATAATAATTGCTCGCATCTGTAAAATTGAAGGGGACAAACACTTCATCTCAGAATTTACTGTAAAAGAAAAATATAGAGCATAAAGCTTGAATTTAGCAGTGACAGAACTTAAGACTACTTAAAAAAACATCACCACACACTAGCTTCTTTTTGTATCTATAAACATTTTTGATTACTCGTTCACTCGATTTCCTATTTCCCATCATTCCATTATTGCTAGTTCACACGTGGTATAGCTCTAAAATGAAAATATTTTGGTTAAAACATGAAATAAGATCATACAAGGAGAAAATATAATCTACTCTAGAAACTACACAACGTATTCCTGCATGCGTCTTGAAGTTATGCTCTCATGGAATAAAATATTGCCAAAAAAAAAAAACACAAAAATAAAATGCAATAGATTTTCTTATATTGTAAAGGAGCAAACCTTGGAAACATTGGGTCGCCCTGGATGTAGCACATCAATGATCTACAAAATAAACCCATAAATAACAAATATTAATTGAAGGATAAGTTCACAAAGTGAATAAAAACAACAAATATACTATAATTAAAATAAATACAATTATCCGGTCCTTACAAATTGTTTCCTGGAGAGGAGTCGATTGGTCATAAACTTCCTAGTTCTGATAGTCACTGCCTTCTCCGCCATTTTCCTTTAAAAGTAAGGCATAACCCTAAGTCATTCGATTACAATATACGATGCAGAGAGTAAAAAACGCACGCAGATAGGCGCCGATAGAAAATTACGGTGTTGGATTAAAAGATTTACGCCTAGTAACGCCGCCTCCTCAGCCACTGAGCAGTGTCGATAACAGGCTGTTCGTCTACTTCACCGGCAATCGAGTGTTGAGCCCTAGGTTAGAAATAACTGGGTCTTCTTTTATAGGCTGTTATGGGCCGAACCGAAATAATAATGGGCCTATTGACACAAATGTTTGTTAAATTTGGACAAAAAATACTTTTCACTCTTTCCTGATGAATTTTAAGTGGGATGTCCTCAAATGAGACTTCTAAATCAGCAAGGTCGGGGGGTCTTGCGGTGAGATTGATCGGATATTGAAGCCCGAAGGGTTTCTGGTGGTACACTTAAGGTCAATAGATGAATATAATTTTAATTCCTTTCTAATTTTGTTTAACTGTTATATATTGGTGAAGAGTGAGTGGGAAAATTCAAGGGTTTGTGTGTATAAATTTGTGCTTGTGGATTAGGGAAATCATTCGCTGAGTTTCGACCATATTTTTCGTGTATTTGTGCTTTGAGTTTGATTTCACCGCAATGTTCATCATTTCCGGATTTACATAAATGGACAAGGTGAAATGGTGGCTGTTTACTGAAAAATTATACCAAGTGACGTAATCGTATGTTGGGCGAATGTGTGGCGCAGTGGGAACGGCTCAAATTTGCTTTGGATCGACGACTACTCATTTCTACTGTGGAATCTGATTTGTAGCAAGGAAAAATTCCCAATTCTTGACAAAATTTCTACAAATGCTATCGTGGCAACATCTCATTCGTCTTTTTTTTTTTTTTTTTTTCCCATCGTCTAATAAATCCTCGTCATTTCTTGACTGTAAAAAATTTATGTACTTGTAGCATGATTGCCGTAGCAATGCGATTGCAGTTGTACATAGACCAAGATTTCATGCCCCGGAAAGAGCTATCTTAATGGGAATCTTGGCATTGAAGGTTTTACTCATGTTGAGGGAAGCAAACAACGCAGCGCATGATTTAGCTAAACATGGGTTCTTATCTAATGCAGAACACCGAATGTTTTTAATCAAGTTCCTATTTTCTTGTAATAAAGTTCACTTTTAGATTCTTTGATTTGTTGTTGAAAGAAACCAAGTTCAAATCTATTGTGCCTCCCCACCGATCAAAATTCTGCTGTACTCTCTGTTTTGAATCTCGCAATAGTGCGCGTGCATTTCATTGTGCAGATGTTCATGCTTGAAGAAAATATTAGTCTTTTGGTATCATAATCTTGTTCCTTGAGAACATAATCACAACAACGAGATGACCAGGGAGAAGACAAAGTGGAGACGCAATGTTTGTTTAACTGCTATTCCAAGCAAAGTAACATATACGAGAATACCACCATACAAGGATAAGATTCAGTTGCTCATATCCATCTTGTCCTTGCACATAAACTTACAATTTTTTCTATTTTTAATTACACATTTTTCAACAAATCACTATTAAAAAAAATCTATTATTCAAAAACAGGGCTCCAACAACAAAATCTATTATCGAAAAAAGGAACTCAAAGAAACCCTAATATAGTGTTATAAAATGTCATTACCGTGGTAGTAATTATAATATGTCGAACTAATATAGAAATGACAAACCCCTTCAATTTTATATTATCTAACAATTTTAAATCTAAAACTAATTAAATAAGTAAATAAGATAAAATACTAAAATATTTTAATCTCCATTCCGATCTCAAAAATCTCCCGTGGAGCAAACCATTCCATCGGCCCGGAAAGTAATAGAGACAAGTTATTTGAACTGAACTGAAATGAACTCATATTATAAATCCTACAAGATGTGTCAATCCCCAATTAGGGAACTTTGATTATCATAATCTACTCGTATACTGAGCGTGTATATGCACCATACTAAGATGGGAACAATACCCAAAAGTCCAATGACAAAAAAATGACATCATTTTGCAAAAAATCTCATTCTATGAATAATATTATCTAACACCACTGGGTTCTAGAGAACATCAGGCTAATTCGAGGTTTGGTTCATTGATGTTGCTGGCATGCTCCAAAATTGTATCTCATCCGCCTCATTTTAGAGAAGATCTTTTAGTTCTTAATAATCATAAATGAATTCTATTTATGTCAATATCATCAGTTAAAATCATATCGGAGTATATTATACTCCGATATTTTGATAGCATAGATATTATAATTCAATCCGAATAAATGAATTTTGACTCGGATGTTTTATTATCAAAAGTAAGGGCATTCGAAATGTAATTGCAAAATTTTAAATTGATGGGCAACAATACCTCCAGTTAGATACTAATATCATCAGTAACCATGCTGCTTATATGCTTACCGTGTTCTAAACTTGGTAGAAAATCCCCTCATAATTTTGACAAGCGCACGATACCCTTCAATAGCTTAATTTTCAATAATCATTTGCAAGACTGATGAAACGATGAAATTGCTCCCCCAGTCTTCCTTTAGTGCTTTAGCACTACCATATACTGCAATATATGTTCCTGCAAAATGACAAAACTCACATCAATGAAAAGACTGATGAAACCAAACTACTCAAATCCTGACCCAAGATCTATCTCTAAAAGCACGATTTCTACATTTGTTAAATTATCAAGCCCAACTCAATAAGTTGAGAGATAATGACTTGGAAAATCAAGCTAACAGAGGTCGAATCATGCATGGATAGGTTAAAGCTCATTCTAGATTGGCTTGTTAAAATATGAATCCTAAATCGAACTCAATTTTAAGTTCATTAACAAATTGAATGAAAAATTATAGTTCAACTTGACTTTGCTTGTTTACACCCATAGGAGTAGGTGGAATTGATGTGTTGATACCCTATACGACAAGTTCCAATGAGGAATTCCTTGTTGACTGATTGAACAGCCCATTTCCCTTTCCTAGAATGTGGCAAATTTTGCACTGTATGGAGAAAATTATGTGATCAGATTTGACCAGTATATTAAGATCAACATAAAGATATGTTCTACCCTATCCAGTGATTAAACAAATATTTATGACCGTCAAAGATAGGAAGGAAGAGAGGGATACCAAGAATATTGGGTGGCCATGCCAAACCAATCTTCATGTTTGACTGTCTCTACAAGTAATCAACTTCATCTGAACTTTCTTCTTGAATTGCATGACTGGAACTTGGACTACCCTCATTGCCACTACCTTGATCACTATTGTAACTGCTATCCGATGAACTCGTAAACAATCCATCAGATGTATGGCTACTCAACAATGAAAGTGAATTGATATCACTATTCATGTCACTGCTGGTTGTCTGCTCTTCAAGGAAACTGCGTCGCAGAGATGAGAATCCCAAATGAATGGATAGATGCTTAAATTTCATAGGCACATCGACAAAGTCGAAGAATCTTTACTGACCTTCCTTCTGCAGGGAAATCTGCCACGATTTTCAGATTAGGCCTCTCTTCCAATACTTGCTCCAATGACATGAAACTGCATATTGTAGTCCCATATTGACTGTTAGAATAAATGAAACACAGCAGGTCATATATACTTAGTGGTTCTGGCAGGCTAGAAATAAACCTACCCTGTGGTGAAAGTTCGACGATACCAATCGCCATCAGATGCTAAGCCCTCCCGATTGGATATGTCCTGTTCAGCCAAAACCAATTACCCAGGTTAGATCCTCCAAAATTGGTATTAAGAGGTGTCCAAGACACAAAGTTAATGAAGAGAACGCATATAGCAGAGAGAAAAATACAAAAAGAAGGTTTTTACACCCACAAGATGTATAAGGTGCTTGAAGCGTCCTGCAAGAATAGCCGACAACAACCGTGAAACCTCCATCTGGATAACACAAGTTATTGATTAATTGAAAAGGTATTATTCTCTTCTTGTTATGCAATTGTATATGGAAGAAGAATCGGTAGCCCTTACTTCCCTCAAATGCATGCAATCTCGTAAAATCAACACCTCCAGTGAGCATCCACCAGCATTGCCACCAAGATTCCTAGAGAAGATGGCAGGTAGAACAATAAAAGACATGCATTGAATCATCAAAGGCATACAGATACGGATATACTAGATGCAATGTCCTGGAGCATCTGGAAGACACTAGTTCACAGAAGAAAACAAACCTAAGAAAGTCACCAGTGATAGAGTAGGAAGTTGAAAAGTCAGCATGCTTCAGTTTGCGGAATCCCTGCATGGAGATGCCAGGCTGGTTTAAGATACAATTATAGAATATTCTTTGGACAAGTGCCTATCAGCATGACCAATACTTTCAATCGGTTATGAATTTCATCGATACAACCACATCCATACCCACCTTTAAAGAGATTCTAGTCAGGGTTTGTATGGGATATATATGAACGATCATGTTACGTGTACATCATTTTTGACATCTTCTTTTACATTGTGCACATCATTGGACAACCCACCACATTTTGAAAACATAGAGGATGCCATCCTCAATGTAAGAATAAAGCTGTACACGCAGCTTTATTCATATATGAAATATCCATGCAAACTAAGCCCAAGGGATAGAGAAGCATCTTTCATGAGGAGATTTTTCCATTAGCTCATGTCCTAAAACAAGAAGCATGTTAATGCTCTGTGATACCTTTAAGGTTGACCAACACGTACTGATTAGATTTGACCACGAGAAGCTACACATGAACCCTTCTACCCAAAATCATAAGCCCGGGACAATGTCATTTGGGTTACAGCTAAAAGAAAATTTATAAGGGTGCACAGAAGGGGCTCCAATGGTTGTAATTTTTTACTTTGGAAGGGGAACATGACAAATTCATAAGTACTTAAACCAACCCTCCTTCCCAGGTGAAGGAAATGGGAAAAAGAAAAAATAAAATTGCGTAATTACATACAATTACATTTGAGCCACAAAACACTAGCTAGCAGGTCATTTTTTAACCAACATCACAACACCAATCTTCTTCAGTTTCTTTGAGGCAAAATATCCTCATTTAAGATAATATAGATACTGAACTTGGCATCTCCTCTAATTATTTCAACAATACCACTTCCTGCTCAGGAATCTTATAAATCAGGTCACTTTACCAATCAATGTTAGTCAACACTTTTGAGAAACAAAGGCCTACTCAGTCCCTTCAAGTGAAGGCAAAGACGGACTGAACAAGAAGCAACAGTAGAAGCAACTAAGCGTTAAAAAACGAACAAGACCACTTCCTGCTCCGGAATCTTATAAATCAGGTCACTTTACCAAGCAATGTTAGTCAACACCTTTGAGAAACAAAGCCCTACTCAGTCCCTCCAAGTGAAGGCAAAGACGGACTGAAGCAGAAGCAGAAGCAGAAGCAGCTAAGCGTTAAAAACGAAATTGAACAAAGAATTTTCTCAAGCACTGGAAACTGAAGACCATCTATATAATTAAAACACCTAATGGAGCATGATTATCATTCCACATATTTGTACAGCACACATCATGACCATAAATTCCCAGTATCTAACAAATATCCATAAATTCTGTTGTCTGGCCCACAGAACTTGTTAATCGATATCCATAGCCTGCTCTTGATTCATTACACAGATAGGCAGAAACCAAGCAATAAAGAGCAGCAACTTTGTTTACAAGACTTGACAAGACCAATGAGAAATAACCATCAGAACTTACTACATAAACCCAATTTCTATTCAAATAAAACAATTTACCTCATGGCCGAGGAAAAAAGCTTGCATTATGACTTAAAAATTGAATTGCAAGGGAAAAAAAAAAGTCTGTTATCTTTCTACTAACATATAACCACACCTTGACAAGTACACGAGCTTTAAAGTCGTGCAATTTGAATCCTCTGAGTGCCAATGAAGTTAGATGTGGACAATTGTTCACAAGATCATTGCATGTTGGCAATTTTAAACTATCATCTCTACCTGAAAATGAGTATATCGTAAGTATAATGTTTCTCTGGCACTGAATATTGGCTAAACATAAGTGGAGTAAAATGCACCTGTTTTGGATGATTCAAAAAACAGACGCTCTATCAGATGACAATGTCTGCTCACCGACTCCAACGTCTGCCTCAGTTCAACATGACTATATCACAAGAAAAATGAATTCTCATAAAAAGTAGTAAAAGTTATCTTTTGTTACCAAGGTTACTCGTAAAAAAACATTAATACAAGCTGAGAAGGCAATAAATAATTTTTAAAGATCAACTGAGATAAATTTTTGAATGAGTCAAAGATAATAATCATTTAACCTTTGCAGGTACCTGAAAGGGTCATGTCCATCATTACCTATACCATGGGCCATAGAAAGGGCCAGTCCCTTATGCCACCAATATTTGGCAAATAGTTCAATACCAAGAGTTACATGAACGAGAAGTCTAGCCAAATACTGCACCATTCATAGTATTACCACAAGGCTGACAGCGTTACAGCTCAAAAGTGATACACACAGATAACAACTAATTCAAAAATTACCTTCCAAAAAAGTCAAAATGACAATTCTACAAGCGCTCATCATAAACAAATGCCTATTCTATCAAATTACATGTCTCAAAATGATTATCCTCCATCTAAAAACTTTCCTTGTAAATACTGTACTAGAACAAAGTGAAAATAAATACATTTTTTGTTAGAAGCCCTACAAGAGTTACTTTGGAAAAGATTAAAAAGAACTTTGTAATTTAACACTGGTTTTACACAATCCTCTGGATATATGTACAAAATAGCACAAGATTGTCGTTGGGGATACCTAGAAGTGCAAGTGATTAAGCTTTAATTCCCTGAACTCAAAACATATAAGTATTCTCATCTAGTACTGCGAGTATTAACATTAAGAATTATATACTGAATCATCCTCATCAAACCAACAGAAATATTTAATTAAGCCACTATAGACAGGTAGTTTGACAAATTCTGGAAACTGGATGACATGATGCGTACTAAATCAAACTCCCTCTACCAAAAAGGTGAACCAAAAAAAATAGTAAACAAAGAGAAATGTCCTCTGGGCGCTAATCTACACAAACTAAGAGTTCCTCTGACCCCGTCATTTCTTCCCTATCCTCCACACTAAAAAAGGAAATATTAACAAATAGTTCTAGACAGTTGATGTCTCTAATTTTACAAACCTGCTAATCATCCAGAAATGCCGAACAAAAGGGACTAAAATCTAAACATATAATTATTAAGTACATTATCAAAAAAATGATTCAGTATGCATGAGAGAGTGTATAAGCATTCAGAGTACAAGGGAAGAAACAAGTAATTTCATACTTACAGGCCAACAATTTCAAGATCAAGCAAAGAGGGGCAAGCAGATAATGCTACACCAAATGCCGTGTTGTCCATTCTTTCAATATTGTAAAGATGTAACCTTCTCAAAAGAGCCCTTAAAATAGGGGAAAAAGAAACACGCTTAATACATAAACAACAAACATACAATGATTAATAGAGTAGTCAAAGCTTCATTTGTTACCCTGGAGCACCACCATCAACAATCAATGGTGCCAAGCAAGACCTTGAAAGAATAAATGACTCTTTACCCTGTCTAGACCTCTTATCATTCCACGAAAATCCTGATGCATCAGTCGTATTCCTCATGGAATAAACAAGTGCTTGAGAAGTACCCACTGATGAATTAGGGGGGCTGGGAACAACCCCGAGCTTAAGAGACCTGTGTTTATTAAAATGCCAACACATTTTGTAAGGACAAACACAAAAATTTCTCATGTGTGAAGAACTTTCAGAAGCATAGATACTATTGGTGCCATGTCTTCAGCAGAAATAGTATCTCACAGAAATTACAAGTCTGGCTGCCATATCTGTACCAAGAGACACTAAGATACCAAATGGAATATGCATGGCAACAATATATGAAACTTCAGCTTGAAGTAAAAATGGGTACAAAACTATGGACGAAAAGAGGCACCAGTATGGATAAGTTCCATTCGAGGCAAGTATACTTTTACACTAGTGTCAATTAGGTAACTGTATTTCAATTTTGTTCAATTGGGTAACAAGACTTAATTTGATTTTAATCTGGTAATTAAACTGACAGAATAGATGACATGGCAACCAACAACGACAGTTGTCAATTATTTCACTGCAGTTAAACTTATTCCACACTAACAACTAAAGGCCATGCATAATGACCGTCATTTATTAACTGCTACTAAAACTTGTTTATTGTGAATGGAATTTACCCATTGCAACACTAAATGAAACTTACGTATTTTAAGGAGCAGTACTCCCATTGTTACTTAGGACAGTTGGGTGTCATTTCTAAGATACAAGACAAATACTAATACAGAGCACAGATACTTTTACAGGATAAATGCACATTTTTCTCAAGATTCCTGAAACATGTATCATGATGGAATCCAGCCCAAGATGTCAATATGTAATGACTACAATATTAGAGCTACTGCCACAAACAGAACTTCATTCATCAAGCTAATTGAATATACTGGGTAATATCCAACTTTTCTATTTATCTGTGTGTGTATCGTACCGTAGAACTTTTCCAGCACGTTGAATCATCGTTGAAACAACCATATTGTTGACCTTTGGGACTACCGTTGTCAAATCAATATTGGAATAGCATAAAGGGTCTGCAGCACACTTCCGGAAAAAGGAACATGCAGCTGCAGCATGACATACACTTTGTGTATCAAGCAAAGAAAAAACCTGCAAAAAGAAAAATGCACAACAAACTTATTATATCAAACCACAACGGTCTAGTCCATATATATCATGATAACATTTTTTAACTCCAAAATAGACATTTCACAATCACAGGAGTGAAACGCATTTAAACAACTGTCCACGCTGATAACATGAATCACCTAATAATTAAGAACAAGAAAAAATCAAGAGTGATTCATGAACATGTATCTGGCCAATATCACACTGACAAATTCATGGAACAAAAAACAGTGAATAAACACTGGAAACCAAAATGAAAAAAAGTAACAATATCAACACTGGAAACCAGAAAAAAAAAAAAAACACACACACACACACACACACAATGGCGTAAGATATGCCACAGCAGGCAAAAAATTATACTTAAGAGACTACCAGGTATTAAAAAGATAAAGAAATTGCAACGGTTTTTGCTCGACTTGTAGGCTCACGACATATTCAATTGGTTTTCAATCGACAAAATGGTTTTACCCAACTAATAGATTGCAAGCCCTCCAATTAACAATCACTGAGAACAATCGATGATCCAGATAAATAGTGATATTATGAATACCATAAATACAGAAACGGCACCACGAGATTTTCGATAATCGAAAAAACCAATTACAGATTTTACGAACTTTGATAGTGAGATCGGGAGAGAGGGCCCAAGCGACAGAGTTATGCATGGAAGCGCGCTTTCTGGTGGATCTCATGGCGGCATCGGTGAGTGCGGAACCGAGTCGGAGTGTGCGTTCGATCATATAATTTTTGTCGGAATCGCAAGCACTGGAATCGAGTATGCGGTCAAACGCAAGGTCCAGGTTGACAGTAGATGAATCCAAGAGAGCTAAAAATGATTCCAGAAGCATATCGACGGGATTTTGGTTCGGGATTGGTATGGGTCTAGGCTCAGGGGAGCAGCAAGGACGTTTGGGCTTAGGCTTGGGGGAGGTGGCGGCAACGGCGGGGCGGTGGAGGAGTAGAGTGGCGTCCATAACGAGTGGCGGAGGTAGAGAAATGAGAATGAGGCTGAGGTGAAGTTGGGTGGGGTGGGGTTGGGTTGCGTTGAGTTGGGGTTTGGGGTGCTAAATAAGAGAATGGAGGAACACGTGGGAGCTGGAATATGTGTACGTGGAAGCATGAAATGCGTACTCCACGGAGTGTCTTGCGTCACGGCCCACCGAGTCTAGTCCACCGAGTCAACTCTTAAGTTTGGGTGATCTCATAGTTATTTTTGTTATTCATGTGATGTGATGGTTATTATTTTGAAATATATATATATATATATTTTGAATAATGATTTTTTTAGAATATTAGCTCCCGTTTGTTGCACATTATTTTTAAAAGAATGTATTTTTTTTATTGATGTGATAGAGAATATGTGGTTGAAAAAGAAGGAAGAGTTATTAATGTGATGAAAAATATTATTTTATTGAAAAATGTATGGTTGAAAATGAGTAGAAGAATGAGAATGAAAAAAAATGTGACCCGAACAGGGGCTAAGGGTGTGTTTGAGCCACTTTATTTTGTGAGAATGTATTCTGGAATAGTAGATTGATGGAGAATGTGTGATTGAAAAAGAAGAAAAAGTTATTGATGTGATGAAATATATTATTTTATTGAAGAATGTGTTATTGAAAATGAGTAGAAGAATGAGAATGAAAATTTTAATGTATACCAAACAAGAGCTAATTTAAAAACAAAAAAATAAGAGTTTTTACGTGTAAAATATTTTATTATTTAAATGTATAGTTAAAAATGAATACAAAAATTAAAGAATTTTGTTTTAAAGGAAAACACAAAGGATATTTGCGACGATTATCACATACCAAACAAACCCCTGGGAAGTCGTTAATGGACCAAATGTGCCCTCAACACATATTTGATTGTACTTTAAATTACTTATTTTATCTAGAGTTATTCTACTTCACCCGAATGAGTTATCGAATTTTTTACCGAATCGCCACATGGCGGCCCCCTATTGGGGCACCCCCCAATGGGCGGCTGCCATGTGGCGATTCGGTAAAAAATTCGGTAAAAAATTCGGACAATGTAGCAAGGTCCTTTTATCTAATACTTGTATTGTCTTTCCTCGTTCACTTACAGCGACTTAGAGCAATTTTAAAAGATTCTTTAAATATAAGATACTTTGTATTTTGAAGAGTTAGTTTTTAAAATTATGTTTCAAGAGATTCTTAAATAAACATTTTAAAATAAAGAATGAGTTTGACTCTCCTAATTAACCCACTCTTTATAATTAAAAGTATTCAAAGAATTTCAATTTTTAATATAGAAAAATATATAATAATATGGAAGAAGCTAGTGAAAATAAAAAAAAATTAATAAATATTTTTTAGAGTAGTAAAATTAAGTGTTAAATATAAAAAATCCGTTGGAGTATTTAAAAATTTAACACTATAAATTTATTGATACTCTCTAAATCGTAAAATAAGTTATTTAAAATTAGAAAATCTTTTAAAACTGCTAGAAGAATAAGCTTTTGATTACTAAAGAAAGTATCAGCTCCAAGAAGAATTGGCTAAATGTTTGGTGAACTTTTGTTTCAAAATTAAAATTTTAGTGTTCGATAAATAAAAGTGATTTATATTTGTATTTATAGACAATTACTAAAATGGATATTGATTATAATGACATCATTTTGTATTATTATTAATATTGATAGTATAATAAAAGATTTTAAATTTTACAACAATATAAAATGTCGTTAAATAATTTTTTTAACCTAATGTATTAATATTGTTGTTTTAGAACTAAGAAAATGGTATTATTAAATACAAAATTATATATATAAAAAAGATAAATCCTTATATTAAATAAGTATTCAAATAATGAAAGGATGCATTATTTTTGGAATATAATTGGTATTTTACTTATAGATAATGGAAAATTTAAAAGCTGAACATCAAACACTACCATTTTGTTGGTTCTAAAAATTGCTGTCAAATGACTATTATTAATAATTTTTTTCATAAATTTGTCAAAAACCTAAAGTAAATTTTTATTATTATAATCAGAAGTCGATCTCTAAAATCAATTCCAAATGGAGTCTTATTTTTTTTTATTTTTTCAATACTAATGTGGATCATGCGTTGCACAATAACCGTTATAATTTTGTAAGAAATGTCACTATGATGATTATTTATTTGAAAACACGTATATATTAGTTATAACATTCTCGGGCAAACTTTTATATTCGATCAGAGTTCTCTAACGCTATACTCGGGAAAAATAAAATGTACCAATTGAGTGCAAATATGAAGTAAAAATAGCACATGCAAATTAGAAATCCAAATCTTAATGGATTTAATTATGTAGTGTTCGTACATAAGAAGACAAAATTAATGCTCGATAATAAGTAAACATGAAACATAAAAAGGGAANATGTAAGGGTCCAACTTCCATTGGTACGACACACTTTGTACACCATGAATATTAGGATTTCATAGTTCACAAGTTCAAATGCACACGTGTCACCTATTTGAAGTTGTTTATTTCTAAAGTAGTCTATCCAAACATCGAACTTGACCATTTGTTCTTTGATTTGTTCGCACTGGCCAATTGTGATGTGAACGATTATGGATTTGAACATTCTGGACAAATTTTGGTAGATACAATCGAGCGAAAGCCCAGGTACATACTACAAAATAAATACACAAATCTATAAATAGAAAAATTTAGAATTATGTGAGAGCAAAGAATAAGAAAAATGGTTCATACATATAAGGCAAGAATGACACAGTTTACAAAAAAATTAACTTAAAGAGAAGCTTACAATTTTTCGATGACCATCTCGATCAGCCTCTAATGTTACTCGAAAAATAGGATTGCCATTACGTGAAATCTCAACCTCAAATGTATCAGACTCATAAGTCACTTTTACGCCTAAATTGTCAGATATCGAGACATCGAAAGTAGAGTTTTCGTTGTATTCAAAGATGATAACATGACCACTTTGTAAATTATGGTGGTCAAAGAATTGTGGTCATCCAGCAACAAGATACATGTTATAGATCAAACGTATTGTATCACTAAGGACATGTCCTAAGCGACATACAAAAGATCTAGGAAGCGACTATAAGAGAAAAAAAAAATCTCACAAAAATGTTATTTACTTTTTATACAATTTCATTAATAATGAATAAATGTTAACAAATAGAACATTTTAAGATCTACCAAACGATGATTATGGCCCAATGAAGGTATTATTACTTGAAAGAAATGGTGTGGTAGATCACTTCTTTTTGACATAATATTTCTACTACAAATAAAACAGATAAGCATTTACATTAAATTTTTAACTACAACAATAATTATTATTAATATAACTAAAATTGACTATAAGAAAAAAGAGCATGAACTAAAAACAATGTAATAAAAGAATTTACCATGGCTTGAATTCACAATGTTGTTTGATATTTGTAATCTTCTTAACTCCCAAAAAAAAAATTCAAACCATGAGCAATTATGATAATACTATCTTCAACACACAAATAGCAAAAGTAACATATTTGACAGTAGTTAGACAAAACAATACAAACTTAACAAAACCAACAAATGAATAAAATTTTAGAATGTAAATACACATGTAATCTTTCGAAGCAAATAGCATCACAAGTTTCAGATTGGTTAGATCTTCAACGCTCAATAGAAATATAAAATAAAATACATATAACCATAACTAAACTCTACATATATAGTCATACAAAATCACTATCATCTTCCTAGTATTCCAAGTCCTTATTCCTTCATCTCTGAACACTTAGGAAATCGAAAATATTGTTGTAACTTACCAAAGATTAGAGAATGACCAAATTCACCAGGATTTCATGAGAATCAAGTTCTTAGGTCAAGGCTCAATTTGAACCACTTCTAGATTGCAAATGAAAAAAATTTCACTCCTATGACAGCACGAAAAGAACATAGCCACAAGATAACACACAGTTAATCACACACAATGAAAACAACAACAACAATAATAATAATTGTAGCCATTTTTCAAATTCAGTTTAACTTACAGTATAATTGAACCATATGAAGAGTCTTAAAAATTTCCAAAATAGTTATAAATAAATTACAATGTTGTACAACAAATAACTTAATATAATGTGGTGTTAAATGATAAAATTATTCAGAATGAGATTATACCTTTGAAAAGCTTTGCAATGCAAGGTACACCTGTAGCCAAAAGAAGAAAATAGTAAGCAGAATAAAATGTTCTAAAATCCAGAAATTAAGAAATTCATCGGTGAGGAGAAAATCAACGAAGGAGGATCGGATCTTAGGATCACGAAATAAACTTCCAACAAATGTAGCTATAATAAGTCGGTAATAATTGAAACGACGAAGAATACTTAGTTATTTGTATTCCTAGTACGATGGACAACCTCACGTCAGCACTTTCTGGTTTCCCCTTACAGTCACTATATTATTTCTATGGAGTTATAAACATATTGAGATGCCAACATATTTTCACATACTATCAATAAATAATTATTTCCTCCATCTTGCTTTTCTTTCCTTTGCTTATCAAGGATTCATTAGAAAACTTCTCTTAAAAATTCACTTTATGTGCACATATTATTCAAGTTTAAACATGGTTTCATCACTTTATGCTCGATATATTTGGATCCATTGCCCTCCTTATCCCTTTTTTAAAAAAAATTAAATTTATCTTTATATT